>JACGDI010005691.1:20998-74236 GCA_014898725.1 Jacaranda copaia
CCACATATGTAGCTGTAAATCCGCCACTGGTTGTATTTAGCACTCACTAAGTCAAGTATGCGTATTTCAGTTGCACCACTCACCACCATCTCATTTCCTCTTCCCTTCAGCTTCTAAACTTGTAATTCTACAGCAGCAAAGATTGTTCCACTAATGCATTGTGGGCATGAGTGACTTAGAATGCTTTGTGACCCCCACCCACAATAGAGATAGATGGATAAAGCATCTGCCAGCTTGGAGCTTACATTGTCTTAATATGTTCTAAAAGAGTGTTAATGTATCTTAAAACTGCTACGTATCTATTTTATATTTCTTATAGATATACACGACTACTACTCCCTTTCATGAAGAACGCGTAGCTATAATAGAAAGGAATATTACTCCCCCTTCAAATACAAATGAACCCCGACCTCCCTTCCATGAGCCTGAGTTTTCGATTTATGAAGAAACTCTCTTTCTTCAGTGTTGTTTCAGTGTTGCAAGCGAACAACTTTGAAGTTTGCTTAGCCAGCATAGTTCCAAACTCCACCATAGATCAACAGGCACTCGCTGCCTTCAGAGATAGGATCATCTCAGACCCTCACGACATCTTGGCCCCGAGCTGGTCCAGTAATACATCTATTTGTCACTGGATTGGCGTCTCTTGCAGCATTAAGCTTCAAAGAGTCACAGCCCTAAATTTTTCTGGTTTCAACCTTGAGGGAACTATTGCTCCACATCTAGGAAATTTAACTTTTCTCACAAGTTTGGATATTAGTTCCAACAATTTTACAGGTTTTACACCCTATGAATTGTCCAATTTGCGCCACTTAAGAGAGATAAATGTCAGGTTTAATTCCTTTACTGGAAGGATACCAACATGGTTTGGAAGGTTACCAGAACTGCGGCACATTCTTCTTAACAAAAACGACTTTTCTAGCAGCATCCCACTATCATTAGGCAACAATTCCAAGCTTCAAATTTTAAATATGGGGTACAATTTTCTCAGTTGGAAAATTCCTCAAGAAATTTGGAACATTTCTACCATGGAATCGATTGACTTAGAGCACAATCAATTTACAGGACACATACCATTGGGTATCTTCAACATATCTTCCATGAAAGCAATTGATCTAAGCGATAATAACCTATCAGGTACACTCCCAAGTGACATTTGCAATTATATCCCAAGCCTCATAAGGCTTCATCTCTCGAGGAATCATCTATATGGGCAAATCCCATCAAATATATACAAGTGCAAAGACCTTGAGGACCTGGGATTATTTTTCAACCATTTCTGTGGCAGCATACCAAGTCAAATTGGCAGTTTAACCATGCTTCGGACCTTTATTCTGGGGCCAAACAATTTTAGAGGTATGGTACTCTTCTATTTGCATTTGTTTAAATAATTAATCTCTCTCTACTTTTTCCTAGTCATTTATTAGATACTTCTTTCCTGTTTCGGCCAATTCTTTTCAGGCGGAATTCCAGCAGAGATAGGTAATATTTCACGTTTAGAGATGTTAAGCATCCAAAGTGCCTCTCTCACTGGAAAAATTCCACCTTCTATCTTCAACATGTCTTCTCTCAAAATCATGGACCTTGTCAACAATAGTCTTTCCGGAAGTCTTCCAGGGGACATTTACAATAATCTTCCTGCGCTTGAGGAGCTATATCTTCCACTGAATCAGCTAACAGGCCAAATTGTCCCCACCATGTTGGAATCTAAAAGACTTTGGGTCGTATCGCTATTTGGTAACAAGTTTACAGGAGGCATACCTAAGCAACTTGGAAACCTTACTTTGCTTAAGTTTTTATTCCTTAATAACAACAAATTGACAGGTATGCTTTACGGTCAGTAACTTGTGAGATTACAAAACAATTTTTATGTTTCTATATTTCTCATCATTTGACATACGTGTATTTTGACTATTCAATTTTTGATAACACAATAATCTTTTATCTGCTCACACACAGGTGAATTACCAGATGATCTTGGTAGTCTTGATCTTGAGGAACTTTTTGTGGCTAACAATGCCTTGTCCGGCTTTCTTCCCATTTCCATCTTCAACATATCAACCCTAAAAGTGATGGAACTTTCTGCCAATCACTTTTCAGGCCATTTTCCTTCAACCATGGAACTTGCACTTCCCAATCTTGAAGGATTTTATTTGGGTGAGAATGAAATAAGTGGACCAATTCCAACTTCAATTACCAATGCTTCAAAAATTTCTCTCTTCGATGTGAGTGAGAACTCATTGAGAGGCCCTATACCTGAATTCGGCAATTTAAGATTCTTGCAGCACCTTCTGATTGCGAAAAATCATTTGACTGGAGAAATATCCTCTACTCAAGAGTTGAGATTTATCTCTTTACTGACAAACTGTCAAAATTTGATGCACTTGGAAATATCAGCAAATCCAGTAAATGGTATTCTCCCAACATCAGTTGGAAATTTGTCCAGCTCGCTTCTGTTTTTTAGAGCATTCAGCTGCGATATGAACGGTGCTATTCCTGATGAGATTGGAAACTTGAGCAGTTTGCAAGCCATATATTTAGATAGAAATCGGTTGACGGGTTTCATTCCAGCAACACTTGGGAAATTGAAACATCTTGAACGTATATATCTTGGACAAAACAAACTCGAAGGATATATTCCCAGTGAGCTCTGCCAATTAAGTAAATTGGGGGAATTGTACGCAAGCCATAATATGCTTTCCGGTCCAATACCTGCATGCTTGGGAGAAGTTAAATCTCTCAGAGGAGTCTACTTGGGCTCAAACAAATGGGACTCGACCATACCAGACAGCATATGGAACCTTAATGACCTACTGCACCTAAACTTATCCTCAAAACTTTTCAGTGGCCATCTTTCATCCTACACTGGAAACTTGAAGGTAATTAGTGAATTAGACTAGTCGTGGAATCAAATTTCAGGTGAAATCCCGAGATCAATTGGCACTTCCCAGTCATCAGTTTTTCTGTCTATGGCACATAATGAATTTGAAGGCCCTATTCCTCAATCCTTGGGAAACATCAAAAGCTCGGAATAATTAGATCTATCGAATAATAGATTGTCTGGATTGATCCCGAAGTCTTTAGAGCAACTAGACTATCTTCGATCTTTTAATGTGTCTTGCAACAGACTAAAAGGAGAGATCCCAACAAGTGGCCCTTTAGTTAACTTCACTGCTGAATCATTCCTTCATAACTCTGCTCTCTGCGGTGCAACCCGATTTCAAGTTCCACCCTGCATTGAAACTCTAAAACGATCGAGTTCAAAGAATATTGTTTCATTGATGAAATATATTCTGCCTCCCATCATGTCAGTTATCATTCTGATGGTCGTGATACTTGTGCTTTTAAGAAGGCAGAAACTCAAGAAAGAATGTCCATCTGACGAAATTTTACCAAGTATTGCTTGGAGAAGAATTTCGTATCAAGAACTTGTGCAGGCCACGAGCACCTTCAATGAAACCAACCTCATCGGAAGAGGAAGTTTTGGTTCAGTATTTCGAGGGACACTTTCTGATGGGTTAAATGTTGCTGTAAAAGTCTTCAATTTGGGATTGGAAGGAGCTACCAAAAGCTTTGACACTGAATGTGAAGTACTAAGCACGGTTAGACATAGAAATTTAGTTAGCATAGTAGGCTGTTGCAGCAACATGGAGTTCAAATCTCTAATACTAAAGCACATGCCAAATGGGAGTTTGGAGAAATGGTTATATTCTCACAACTATTATTTGGATGCATTACAAAGATTCAACATAGCCATAGACGTTGCATTAGCCTTGGAGTATCTTCATCATGGTCATACATTTCCTATTGTTCATTGTGATATAAAACCAAGCAATGTCTAGCTCGACAAAGATATGACTGCACATGTTGGAGATTTTGGTATTTCCAAACTCTTTGGAAAAGGGGAGGCTGTGATTCAAACCAACACATTGGCAACAATCGGGTATACAGCACCAGGTGATATATATATATATATATATATATGAATATGTCTTGAAAATATTTTAAATATTAATTCTTCCTACTTTATTATCGATCTCTAGCCTTTTTATCTAATTCTCGAAATTGGACTCGCCACCACTAATATTTGCGGTAGAGTATGGATTGGAAGGGAAAGTTTCGACATATGGCGATGTTTATAGTTATGGCATAATGTAGCTGGAGATGTTGACAGGGAAGAAGCCAACAGACGATATGTTCAGTGAAGAAAAGAAATGATTTTAAAGCATTGGGTCAGTGCAGCACTACAAAAAGATGCAGCAACTGAAGTAGTGGCCCCGTGTTTGCTGCAAAGAGAAAATCACTATTTCTCTGCAATTATCTCATCTGTGTTCTGCCTGGCATTGGAGTGTTTGGCCATTTTACCTGAGGAGAGAATCAACATGATTGAGACTGTGGCCGCCCTCCAAAAGATCAGACTCAGATTTCTAGCAGGCACAACGAGGGGTCAACGATAGGCCATTCTTGCACACAATTACTTCAAATGTTGTTATGCTTCACTGGAACTTTTCTGGACAAGTACTAAGAATATTGTTGTCGCATGAATATTAAGGTGATTGTTAAGAACATAACTCTTGCAACTTAGGTGAATAAATGCATTTTCTATCTTTTATTTTTTACATTAATCATGGTCTTCTTGAATACTTCAACCTTTTTTAATTTACACATTATTTGCTCTTAAAATGTAGAAATTTTTGTTGAAAAAATAGGGAAGCCTATACCTTATGATAAGAAATTGCTCGATATGCTTGCATCTGAATATTATAAGTCCGTAAATATCGTTAAACAACTAAGAAAGATGAAATTGTATCAGAAAAATAATTATAATTAGTAATTATTTCATAAAATAAAATTGATAGTTAGGAATAGAATTGCATAATTGCTACATTAGTAAGTTTATGTCAAATTGTCAATGACGACCCCATTACTTCTCATTTTTTAAGGATCCGTAGACGTGAATCAATTGCTTCTAAATTCTAGTAGCTATTTGCATGCAAAAATATGTAATTCAAAATTACCAAAATTATATATATTGCCTAACTATTTTTCTATTTTCTTTACTGGAGTTTGAATTTAAAAAAATTATTCAAATCTATAAATATTTATTAAAATTTATTAGGAGTTAATTTGTATTGTTATAAAAAATTTATATTTTTTAAAAATGTTTTTTATTTTTTATTTAGAATTTAAATTTAAGTATGTTTAATAGTATCCTATTTAAATATTTACTTAAATTCATGCTAACTAATTTACTTTATAATAATTTTGTATTTTTAGTTAGATAATCTCCAAACTGCTAAATTGTTAACTTCATTGAGATATTTTTTATATTTTACAAAGATAAACAATCGTGGAAGGAATTAGTTCTTAATTTTTTTTAGTTTTCGGACCTTATGAATATAGAATTTATATATGAAATTATAAAAGACATTTTTGTCTCAGCATATTTACTGAACAGTATGCCAATGGCAAAAATAAGTTTTAAAATTATTTTTTTATTGAGGTCAGCACTTCCCATAATGGTGACTGAGGACTGCTGAAATTTGCAAGACAATAGCCAATGCCAAGAGACACTTGTAATTTTAAAATGTTTTTGAGTTTTTATGTAAACGGATCAATTTTCACAAGATTTTTGGTCATTACTCAAGCTTGGTATTATAAAATAAAAATTTTGTTTATTTTTTATTAATACTATAATTTTTTAATAATTTTAATATGTTTACTAAAAATTTTAGATAAATAAAAGAAAAATTAATTAGTATTAGTAATTTTACAATGAGAATTGGTATGTGTATAAGCTGTAGTTATGAGGATTAGAAGATAATAATGGGGACATTTTAAAAATATCACTTGAAAATACACCAAAAAGAAGCTTGTACTTTGTTTTAGTAATTTTGGTATACTCTATTGTGTGCTAAAATTTTTATAATGGGAAGTAAATAAAAATATGTATTTACTTTTTTTAAATAATACTACAATTTCAATAATTTCAATTTACTTATTTGAACTTTTAAGATAAATCAAAGAAGCAGTTAAGGTGGTGTGAAAAATTAAATAAAAAAAATAAGTAATTGAAGAGGAAAATTATTAGAGAGATAGGAGGAAAGAAAATCACCTTACCATTATATTTTGAAATGGGATTAATTGGTGAGCTCATAACATTTCAATAAGACCGATATTTTCTACATAATTAATGATATAAGGAACATAATGACACAAGTCAAATCAAATAACATTTATTTCTCCCGACATAATTTGATTGATGGAATATCATAGAATATCGCTCTTATTTAAAATATTATCAAATATGGTAAATTACCTTTGCACAATATGAAAACCAAACATGTTTTTCTCACATAAAATAAAGATTTCCATACAACTAATTAAGAAACATTTTTATTTTTACATGAATCCATTCAAAATATTTTGAGCGCTTAAAAGGCTGATAATATGAAAATGAAGGTAAAATGTCACCAAACGAGCCCCAGCATGCCTGTGACGTAAATTACATTGCCACACAAAACTTCTGTTGGGCGTTTTCGGACCGGTAGGTGTAATTCTTCACTTCATAAAATCTTACTCTGTTTCCTATTCGTGAGTCATTTTCCGAACATATTCATTCCCAGATGTTAGTTTGTTGGGACACACAACAAAAAGCAATTTAAGCAAGAAATTTAACTTGTTAAGAATGCACAAATTATATCCATAAATTTAATGATAAAAATAATACTTGATAGGAAAATAAAATAAAAACAAAGATAATCTTTATATTTGGCACACCCAAACCTGAAATAAAGAATTCTTTATAAAACTACTCTCATAACTACCAAAGATATAATGCTCACTCCACCACTTTATATTGTCTCTCTCTTAATTCAAAACAACTACCCTATGAATCCTCAATCACATACACAATAAATTACTTGGACCACTTCATTTAGAACTAAAAAAAACAAAATAAATAAGGAATCCTAGTTAAACTTTATCATAAAAAACAGGATCAAATCCCAATAATCTTAAACCTAGGACAGCGCTTGGTTTACTATTTTGGCATTTCCTGACTTCTTAAAAGTCCTAATACAGGGCACCTCTACAACCAACCTTGGGGCACAATGCATAGAGAAGCTACGACTTTTAGGGAAGTAAAGCATCGGGCAAATAGTATGGAAGCTATGCAATAGCATTTCTATTATCCAACAATAATCTCTCAGGCAATAATAATAATTTACACATGGCTTTTTTGAATTTATACCACCAGTTTCACCTGGATCTTATTTTGTTCAACAAACTAGAACCATTTTTTGCACAACATGACTCTTGAAGACAGTCTTTCACAGCCACTGCGTCTGAAATTGGAAGACTGATTTCCCATATTTTTCGGAGAGACTCCAATCGTTCTTCACCAACACTTAAGCAACTATAGGGTATGACGCACAAGTGGCAACGCCTGCAATAAAGTTTGCTCCAATTAGTTTGCTGACCTATGTCTTACGTTGTTTGGGCGGACTAATGAAGCTGATCAGCATCTCAATATAAACAGAACCACTTACCACACATGTTCTTGCCCATCTCCATTTTAAAGTATCCATTGTCACCCCAGTCAGCTCCCCATGAGTTTTTGATAAGCCAATATGGGATACCATTTTCAACTCCGTAACCAACAGCCAGAACAGCATGGTTTACGTCCTGCAAATGTGACAAAATGTGAGAATCATCATAGTGAAGATGAATTTTTCTACTTCATATGCAGCCAAAGTCTCTCCATGTGATGTCTCAGTACCATGTAAAATATATATCTTGGTTCCAGATAAGATTAGCCATCAGTGGATACCACTCCAGTTTATAGAACACAATTGTCATGACAACTGTGGTGAAAAGTTTGACACTAGGGGCAACTTCTTTGGAACATCATAAAATGTTTTTTGTAAAATTGATTTTCCATTTTAGCAATTTTAACAATTTGAAAAGGGGTTTTTTTTTTTTGTTTCCTTTCTTTGTGTGTGTGTGTGTGTGATTAGTTTAGCTCAGAAGTTGCCAAGAAATTTGGCAAATAGTATCATTATTCAAAATAATCTACTCTCTCATTTCAATCCATCAAATCTAGAAATTTTTATTTTCCCACAACTGAATTCCTTATTTTATGGGCACCCTATGATACGAATACGAGGAACTCACCATCGGGGAGCTGCCACACTTAGTACTGGTGTAAACTCCCTTTTTGTATGCTCGAAAACCACTAACCACCTCAAAAGCCACACTCACTGGCCGAACAAGAGCTACAGCGTGTTTAAGTTCATCTTCAGCACCCTGTGATTTCATGAACATGTTAGCAATCTACCAAAAGTATGCCAGCTTGGACGTATGCTTATTATTGTACTGTCTTATGCCTCATATGATCCAAAACTACAATGTCTCAGTCTCACACATCCCATCTTATGGGAACTTTTCCTCCTAGAAACATGATTTAAGCACATATTACCAATTATTTAGAAAAAGTGATCTATTGTTGGCCAAATTAAAATAGAAACTAAAACAAAGTATACAAACTCAAACAAAAGTATAAATGTTTAAGCAGCATCCTATATTTTAAGACCTTTTACAAGTAGGTTTAAAAGCTAGGTGTCAACTGAACTGAATGATAGACAACCTGCTTCCCTTTAAATGGAAACATATAATTCATTCACCCAATGGAGATTTTTTAGTGATATCGGTTCCCTCTGGTTGAGACTCAAAATGTGAATTGGCTAAGCATCTTACCAGGGTGATATTGACAGAGTCAAGTACTAGGGCTCCCACATTTTCAGACGAATATTTGCAAACACCGTCCTTTCCAGTATATGGATATGCATCCTCAGTTTCAAGCCCACCATTATATTTGATGTATTCAAAGGCCTGAGAGGGAAGTCCACCGTTACAGCCAAAGTTGTCGAATGCTCCAGCACAATCCACAAGCTGCTGCTCGGACAGAGAAATGCCCTTACCAAATGCTTGTGCATAGGCTGCCTCTAGTGCTCCAGTTGTGCTGTAGAACATCACATATATCAGCAGGCAATTTTAGCACTTCTAATATTGAAATCCAATCAATACTATTTAAAATAAGTTCTGAACTCCATTAGTCAACCACAGGTTGATCTCACCTGAATGTCCAGCAAGATCCACAGCGACCTTGATTTTTTACAGGGCTTACTATGCCAGTTTCCCTCCAGTCTTTCTGCAATCCATCACAACCAAGTAAAATATAATAGCAATAACATCAAAAATATCCACAAATATTCTTTAGAGTGTAGATATCATTTGGGCTTAATAAGACTGTGCATATGCTGGGGAGGTATCAATTGAAATTACAAAAAGAACTGAATCTGTCTGCTGCACAAAACAAAAATAGAACTCCAATAAGCACCAAAAACTAAAGCAAGAGTAAAGCAAAAGTACCGATTCCGGAAGGACTACATCTGTGAGCTTGTGATTGCCCCTTGTGGTAGCAGAGCAGTTTTGCGCTGCTCCCAACATATGCTTACGGAACTCCTCCCAAGTCATGTCAGTGAACGCTGTTCATTTGCACAACCATTTTCAAGAAAAGAAGCAGAAATTAACACTTTAAGACTGCTTGCAAGCTGACCTTTTCGTTTGATTAGTCAAGAAATTATATTTGGATGCAGAATAATACAAGAAACATGGATTCACCAGATTTTAGCAACTACCATAACCTTTTGTCTTCTTTAGTGCGAAAATATATCTATTTAGGAGTGATTAGAAGCATGCCAAAACTTCATGTTTTTGCGCATAGTCAAGTTGAGAAATAATTCATATTTGAAAAAAATAGTCATATACTAATATATTCTTCACAAAGGAGCACCATTTAATCATTTGCTGTAATTAATTTTGTTTTTCTTTCTTTTTTGGGTACATCATCAATTCAAAATTATAATTAAGTGAAGCAAGTTGAAAGCCCGAACAAATTCACGTTTTTTCTTTCCTTATTTAGCATTTCCTTCATCCACAAAGGAAGATCCAATTTTTGCGACACATAATCAAACTAATTAAGCTTCTGACTGGCTTTTGATTTTTTTTGATGATTTTACATCATAAATTTTCAAACTTGTCTTCCTTCCTTTATCTTTTTGTACCATTCAAACATATAAAAGAATGATCTAGGAGACTGCCAAACTACATAGGCATTCAATTGGAGACACAAGTTAGTTGTTGAGATCAAAGATAGGACACACAAATTCAGTTCAAATATCTACAGTATAGTTGCACTGTAAAGTTCACAAGTCGTGATTGTTTTAAAATTCAACATCAGAAAGTCGACCAGCATAGCACAAAGACTGCAAGACAATCCTACTTCCTAGCTATATGTAACAAAAGTCAACTTGCGAAAGAATAAAAAAAAAAAAAGAAACCGAAAACCAATAAAAATAAGCTCTGTAACCTCATCAAACGAAGAATCATGGATTGGTACATACAAAAGAATATAGAAGGATAAATTTACCGTTGACTCCCATAGTGTAAGATAGCCCCTTCTTATTATGTGATTTGATCATCTTCAAATTCTCCGAAAATATCTGAAACCTCTTCTGTGTCTCCTCAGCACTCACGTACCTCTTCCCATACCTTTAACAAAATAATCTTGTCAATAACCTCAAGCGCAAACGATCAAAACATACTCAATAACGATTAAGTTTCAGGAGACATATGAACCAAAAATATATGCGGCCAACTACAAAAGAAGTAAAAAGAAACAACTAAGTAACCTATGAGCAAAGCGAGCGAAGGAGACAGCGCGGTGCGAGTTGCCGACGATTCGGAGGATAGAGGTCTCGAGCTCATGTAGACCGTCTACAACTTGTCTGATGGGGTTTTCCTCGGCGAGGAATTCCGATCCGGCTCGTGCGGCGGCAAAGCAGGAGATCAGAACCCCGAGGACGAGGAGCAGGACACGAGCCATCGTTTTTTATTTTCTGCTTTGAGGGTGAGACTGAGTAGCAAGTCACACTAAGAATTCCCTCCTATTTATTTCCGGAAATTCTCCTATCAGATAGTTTTTGTGGGTCCCACGGGGGATGTTGTTGCGGTGGGCCATAGTTGGTTGGGTATTACTATTATCGTGTTGCGGAATATCATACCAGAGATTCTCGAGGCCAGCGAAAGGGGAGCGTCGATGTTAGAATATGACGTGGAGAGTAAAAAAGTGACGGCTGAGATTGAGGGTAATTTCTCCATCCTCTTTTGTCCTTTTTCAAGTTTTCCTACCTAGTCCCTCCCTCTACTTTTCTCCAATATTTTTAAAAATGAATTGAATAATGAACCGATAATCTTATTGATTATTGATTTAATCAATTCAATCATCGATATAACATTATAATAATATAATAATTATATTTAATTTTATAAATATATATACTATTTAATATTATTAAAAATAAAACTTTCAATTAATATAAAAGGAATATTATTTGAAAAAAAAATCCAACTTACTTATTTTTAAGTAAATTTTTTAGAAAATAATAATATTTCACAATTTATCAACTATAAATAAATAAAAATTCATATTTCACATTAATTTAAGTAATCTTTCGTTTCTTACTTTAACTCAAAGTAAAAATAAATTTTTTTATACTGAATATTCAACATAATTTAAGAGATATTAACAAAATAAAATAACAAATTAAATATAAACATTCACATATAACTACAATTTTATTAAATTTCAAGAAAATAAATTCATATTTAAAAAATTATATGTATAAAATCTTTAATCATTATCTTTAATTCATAATTTCTTTTTTCTCTTTTACTTTTTTTTCTTAAAAAAATTTAAAATTTTCAAGATAAAAAAAATGGATTGGTTCAACCGATTTGGTTTTAACCGATTTTTACCACCGTTGATTTTTACGCTTTAGTCAGATCGGACTGGCCTCAAATCACTGATCCGATCTATTTTTCAAAACATGGCTTTTCTCCCTATTTAATTTAATTTAAGTAGTCTTTTGCTTCTCTTTCTTTTCCTTATTTTTTACACAAGCTTGAAGATTTATAACTTTATTAATTTGTAATCACCACCGAATTGCATAGCTTGTTTTCCAGACAGAAGATGTGATGCTATGATGTAGCTTTTTCTTCTACTAATTATTTCTCTTTTCAAGAGAGTTATATTTGTAATTTTATAGTTAATTGGTCTAGTATTATCAACTTTATATTTATATGTATTAAGTTCGTGTTGAATATAAAATAAAAATAATTGTAAAACTATTTCTCAAAAGTTATACATTTTCTTTCGGAACGTGTCCCTTTCAATTAAATTGCGTAATTCTATAAATATATGTTTCTAACATATGAAAAACATACATAAAAATTATTCTCCCTTTTTATTCAAAACTCTGCTTTCAGAAATATTTTAACGATGTTCTCTAAATTTTACAAGCGCTTTTATGTGTCTCTATCAAATGAAATGATTGTGTGAATATTAAATTTCGTAAAAATTCTTGTTCGAGTGCACGCTAAAAATTAAAAGTTTATTGTATTTTGAAAGTAGATATCAAATTTTATTGCCATATGGGCACCAATGAATTCTATTCTAAAATAATCATATGTAGAAGGTGCGTCTTGAATGGTGTTTTTTATTCCTTCTTCTTTCTAAAGTTATTTTATTTATTATTTTCTTTATTTATTTCTTTTAATATGTATTTTAACCATTAATTTCCAACAGTTTATGATTCATTAGTTTTCGAATCTTAAATATATGTGTATAAATTAGTCTGTATATATATATATATATATATATTTGTCCATTCAAGAATTATATCTTTTTATCAATTAAAAAAAGAAAAATAAACGAGAAGTGGAGTAACCATTTTTAGGTGGAGTATCATAGAGTTACCTATCACTGTAAAATGTCTTAATTATATTATAATTATCGCAGACAAATTTATTATCACAATCACACTTTGAAAAATGTTAGTGCAATTGAAGGTCTCCATCAATGCCGAAGGTAAACCTGACAGTAATTAATAGGATCTAACTCACGAACTCTTTTTACGAAGTAATTTAACTCCTGTCTCCTGCTGACGGTCAATATAATCAAAATTGTATTTATTTCGATATTAAATTAAAAAGAAAAAAGAAGGAGAGGGAGAGAGGGAGAAGGATGTCAAAGAATCAAAGTCTGTGTCAATCACGGTCAAGACGGGAAATTTGTTTGTCTCTAAAAGAATACAAGAAAAATTAAATTGAAGTAAAAAACAGCCACTTAGTGTAACATTTTTTTTGTTTGATAATTATGAAAATACATAGTGTAACGTATTGAAAATCAATCAAAATGCTAACAGAAATATTTTTAGTTGCTCGATTATTAGGAAAATACTACTAAAAAAAAGAAAACTCGAGGTAAAAATATAGTAGTAGAGAAAAACTTATTTGTAACATAAAATAAAATAAACACTTATTTGATAATCCATCCTTGTCTAATACATTCATTGGCTTCACATCCATTACTCATTTCCTCATAATTTTTCTTAAATAATTAAATAAATTTAAAAATTTTCATTTCTTTATACTCTTTAATATTTTTATCATAAAAAACTTTCACCAAAGGAAGTGTTAATATTAGTACATAGGGATGGAATAGTGAATTAATTATAATTTTGTGGCTTGATTATTGATTTTTACCGAAGAGTTTGCTAATGAAATCTAATATATAGAAAGTAAAATATTGTTCAACACTAGTTTAATAATATTTATTATATGGCAATGATGTGGATAAGTTATTTTTATCCCATTTTGCCATCTCAATGTTTACCATATATAATTTGCTATAAAAATGAGTTATTATATAACTAATATTAAATACTATCTTAAATGATTTTTTAATAGTTCCATATCTAATATTGGTAAGTACTCAATATATCTATATAGAATATATATATATACATATATTAGTTTATGTTTGCAAATTACTGATTACTATATGAAATTTAATTTTATAGCGCTCTCTCTCTCTATATATATATATATATATTAATAATAATAATAATCCGTAATAAAGAGGTGAAGCTACCTTAATTTGATATTATTTTTTTTATACATATACTAAAAATCTTTTCATATATACATGTATATGTGTGTGTATAAATTTTGCCTTATTTTAGCATTTCCTAAAATTATATTTTATTTCGTAATTTGATATTTTAATAAAGTTATATTCCTTAATTTAAGCACATAAATTTCTAAAAGAAGTTTGTACTAAAAATAACCGAAATATGCAGTTGACTAATATTTAAAGATACAAAATCATTGTCTTTCTTTTTTCTTCACATTGTAAGCTTGGTGAGTTAAACTCTAATTTATTTTTTTAATATGCATGTACTTTGTAATTTACATATGGTTTTCTAATATTAATAATTTTTTATGTTAACAAATAGGTCAATTTGTAAAAGAAATTTGCAACCTCAATTTTGCGGTAAGTTAACAATTTTATATTCTATTAACTACATTAATTTTTTGCAACCTCAATTTTGTGGTAATTTAACAATTTTATATTCTACTAACTATATTAATTTTTTGCTTTTATCAATTGTTTCACCTTTTCCACGTCATAGATTTCATTTAACCTATGTTTCTTTTTTTTTTAAATATTTTTTTTAGTTCAATGTTTTGTTGGTGGCTTATGGTTTATTTTTTTATGATTAGATTAAACATTGTCAGTCTTTAAATTATAATTAAAATTAAATAAAATAACTTTTAAATTTAAATTTATTGTCTATAAAATGTATGGATTCAAAACTATTTTTTATAAAAATAAACTATAGTAAAAGATATTTTCCTTTTCAAATCTAATAATTTAGTAGTCCTGATTCAATAATTAATTGAGACACGTATCAAAATCTTTTTTCTTTTATTTGTATGTGAATTTTATTTTAAAAGGATTAGATAGTGCCTAACCAATGCAATATAAATTATTTTAATTTTTATTGTATATTATATTTATTAAAGTTCTAAAATTTTCCACTTCATTTCTTCCTAGAACACCACCAATATTTAGATCTTGGCAAGCCAAAATTCAGAGTCTTTGGTAATAAATTTTCTTTGCTTTGAGTTTACATTTATTATTACCAGCATAACCATTCAACTTTGTAAAAATCCATGATGAAACTACAACATGTTGTTTTTATCGTGTGCTAATCCTCACAATTAGAATTTATTATATTGATTGACCAAGGTGAATTTTTTTTATGAGTTTTAGTTCTTTCTTGATCTTTTATAATTTTTTAATTAATATTTTTCACTTAATATTTGTAATATTTATAAAAAATGTCCATTTCTAAATTATAATTAACATAAGATACAATAAATTTTTAAATTTAAAATTATTATCTAATGCAACAATAATTACTTTAATAAAAGTTTCATATTAATTTGATTAGTATATTTTTTTTTGTCCGACTTTAATGGAAATAAAATTACTCTCATAATGAGTTTTTTATACATTAATTTTAATTTTTTGGTCCATCTCATATGATTCTCTTTAAATACATCAATCTTAATTTTCACCAAACCTAGAGTTTATGAAAATCAACATTTAAAATCCAATCTTTATAATACTAATAATAACGAAATGACTATAAACGAGGTAGGTGAATGAATTTAGTAAGTATTATTTATATGGTCAAAGAAGTTTTGGGAGAAGTGTGAATGTGAACATGCCGTATAGATAGATATGTACACAAATATATACAAGCCTTCATACATATGTGTCTATATATGTGGATAGATATGCACAAGTATTTATGCGTGTGTATCTGTGTCTTTAAAATCCTGCCTTTAATCTATGCTTTTAAAATTTTTAAATCTTGCCTTTAATCAGTTGTTATTGCCTTTAATATCTAAAAATAATTGATATACCATAATTTAGTTCCAAAAAATATATTTTTTAATTAGCCATTAATGCCTCTCAATATTTTGTTCAAAAGAAAAAGGCCCACCCGTTATTGCCTTTAACAAGCTATTATTGTCTTTCTATATTTAGTTCAAAAATCTTTACCTTAATTTCATATTCTCTAAATTATATTTTATACTATAAATTGATATTTTAATTAAATTAAGTTCCTCAATCTAAACTCATAATCCCTACAAGTAATACATACTAAAAATAGTCAAACATACAATACACTAAAAATATTATTTCATTGCATGAATTTTTCTTAGTTTTGGTTTCTTTTTTTGTTAATTTACCCATTTAGCCATATCAGTGTACTGTAATTGTCTTTAAAAATAATTTTGAGCAAAACTTATGAAATAATCATTTCCATGTATAAATCCTTCAATCAAGCTAAGTAATAATTAGATTGTTATTACCAATTTTATCCTTTTCATTCTATATCAACATATCGACAATTACTTGAATACTAGTAAAAATATGTTGGGAAATTTGCAAATAATTTACTTAATCTCTTAAGATATAATTGAATAAACTAAATAACAACAAATGTTGAGATTTGAATGTTAGGAGTGTCAAAATTAGAAAATTTTTCTATAATAAATTAGTCAAATAATTGAATATTTTAACTTCCTACTACAACAAAAGAAACAGTACTTATTTTGGATTAGAGTGGTATTTTTCTATAATTGTTAAATTTAATCAATATTTAAAATTAAATCTAATTATGGTTTCTAGAATGAATTGTATTTATAAAATACAATTAGTTTTTTATTTAATATTTATAAAATGATGTGGAAAGTTACTTTTATCCCTTTTTATATTCAATTTACTTTGCTTAATATATTCCTATTAGAGAAGTAATCAATATATACTTAAATCATCTATATGTCTAATATTCGATTTGTTTCATGCAATTCTAAAAACATATTGTGCAAGAAAAGAGTAATGAATATGAAAGAGATATTGAGGTACTTATATTTTTATAAGTAATCCATTAATCTTATAAAGTAATTTACACTTAGCAATTAATTTTTTTTAATATAAATGCAACAAGAGAGTTGTAATATGGACAAAAGACATATAAGGTAAGTTTTGTATTTTTAGTATTTATATAATAATATATATTGAATTATATGGATATTAAATATTCTATTCATTATTCTAAATGTTGTTTACTTTTAATATATACTTTTGTGTAGGTAAAATATGAAAATATGCAGGGAATAGAGCAACTCTAAGAACATTTGATTTGATGATTAGAAGTCTCATTCAAATGAAATATTGTTACATATTACGTATTTCGACTATTATACTGTTTGCAATAGAACTTCTATTATTTTTTTTAAGTTAGTGTTTTTTTTTAATATTTGTATGATTAATTATAAGAAAGGCAAGTATTAATTATAATTAATATTTAATATAATAAAATTTTAAATTTTAAATTATTTCTAGGAGCAATGCACGGATTAAAAACTAATTTGTTAAGGTAAGTTCTTAGCTTATCAAATTCGTAGAAGGCGTTGTAAATTTATGATAAGGAAATGGCACGTTTGTTAGTTATGGGCCAATACGCCTCTTAAGTAAAATAATATATCTGTTTAACTTATGTTAATCAACACAATACTTGCAAAAATATAAATCTTTTCATGAAGAAATATAACTCGTTACTTTATTTCATAATTAAAATGATTCGGTGAGTAAAAGAAGAATGAGCAGTCTGGGGATTAATTTGTTCATAGCATGCATGTGTGCAGAGTGCTAAATGCTAATTGCAGTGCTCTTTCCTCTATTTTCCATTCAAATACTCTATAAATATGACCAAGCAATCGTACAAACTAGCTACGCAAGCTATCTCAACACACGTTAGAATTTTTTATTTCATTTCGTATTTCAACATGTTATGTTGATATTAAATACATTTAATTTTAAATTAATTATTTTTATAAAAAAATATTTAATATCCATATTATATATTTATTAAATAAAATAGATAATTTAAGCCGATTCAATAATGATTATTTATTATTATAATATTAAAGAAAGCAACAAATAGGAATTGGGTTGCGTGAATTGGCTAAGGCCAAGGGCATGCAATAAAACAATTCATATTCATGACGCCAATACATTATTAAAGCAGTGTCAGAAAAATAAAAAAGGATAGGTATCAGGATATTATCATCTTCGGCCGGGGCCCACCTTGGCTGGCTCCAAGATTCCATGGAATTGGGCTTGACGTAGAATTCTGGTTCCGGGGGTGTGGCCTATTGAAGATATTTTTATTTACGTGTATATTAATTATAACCAAAAAATATTTAAGACAATGCGTGTGCGGTTCATTCATTCTAATTGATAAGGAAAAGTTGGGGAAAATTACTCTTTTCGTCCCAAAGTACAACTATATTTTTATTGTTAGTTCTAGAAGTTTACACTTATTTATTTTAATTTAAAGTTATAATTTTTTAATATTTTTGGTCCACTTCTGTTAAATCTTTGACAAAACTATTATATATTTTTTAAAAGAGTCCCTCGAGTTTGATTTATTTATGAAAGAACCCACTAGCATTTTGATTTGATTTAATTACGTAGAACCCCTAAGGTTTGATTCAATTACAAGCTCCTAATACTTTGTTCAATTGAAAATTTTTGAAAACTCGTTAACCTCATTTAATAAATTTGTTGACGATATTCGAAAATTTATGTGAAAATTCAAAAATATCCTCAAATAACTGTTTTGATTATTTTTTAGATATAAATACCCTTAGACCTATATATAATATTGATCATACCATTGAGTTGTAATTTTGACATTGTTTAAATTACTTATAATAAGTTTAAATATATTTTATTATTAATAAAATTTTCTTTAATATTTAATAATCTTTCAATTCAAGTAAAATTAAAAAAATTAAAAATTAAAACCATGAACATACCTGAAGTAATTTAATCAAATTAAATTAAATTTATTTATTTATTAAAAAATAAAATAAGTAAATAATAGAAAAAATCAAAATAAAAATTAGATTCATCTTCTAAATAATAAAAAGTTTTATGATTTTAAATTAATTACTTCATAATATTAAAATAACAATATTTTAAATATAATTTAATAATTTAAAAATTAAGAAAATGCTTGGTTATGTTTCCCCAAAATTATTTTGAAAAAATATAATCAAATATACACTCATTTTCCCTCCAAGATACTAAAAAAAGTTCTCCCAAAATACTCTCTCCTATCCTTTGTTATCCTCAAACTTTACTATTTTTTAGTATATATATATTTTATATATTTTATTATTATTCCAACAATAAATAATCACTTAATTTCATTTTCCCCCCTAAAAATTTAATAAAAAAGCATTGATTTGACTATTACAGTAAAAAATGTCTTCGCCCAAAATATTAACAAACATATCAAAACTCTCCAAAATCAATTTTTAACTATTCTCCAAAATATAACCAAAAATTTATTATATTCCCCAACCCAACTTTCATATTTTTCAATCTCACTTTCAACATTCATCTCCCAAAACACATGTTAAAATCACACAAAAACGTAACCAAACATTGCATAAGTAATTTGACAATTTTAAATAAGTAAGTTGATAATTTTAATCATCTTAATACAATTTAAATCATTTTGAATAATTTATTTTAATAAAATAAAATAAGTAAAAATAAATATTTTGAATAATATTAATACTTAATAAAATACGTAAACTAACACATAATAATATTAAATTAATACTTAATAAATTAATAAAAATAAATAAGTATTTTTTTTAACAAAAAAGTTAAATTTTTATTTCCTCCCCCATCCCTGATGGCCCCCAAACCCAACAAAATCCCATGCAGCCCTAGCACCCCTCAACACTGCCCCCTCTCCCTCGCTTCCCTTTCGCCCCGCCAGCACCCCACCCCTTGCAGCCCAATCGTGCCATGGCGGCACCAAGCAATCCCACCCCTAGTCATGCCAGCCGCTAGCCATTATGCCAGTCGGCCTGGCCATGGCTGCTCACCAAGCCGTGGCTAGATTTGGCTACTTGGCCAAGTGGTCATTGGCCACGATTGGGCGGCTGACTATGGTCGGTAGCCTAAATTTGGGATAGGGCTGGGGTTGGGGCTGGGTTTTATATATATAATGTATGTATTTATATATATATATATATTCATAGTATATATACATAATATATTTTTAAAAATATGTGTATAATATATATTATGTATACATGTATTGTAAATATATTTCATTTCAAAATATTTTTATGGAGAATTTAGTCTTTTATAGTTTTTATAATTTTTTTTGTAGTAAGGATAAAAGGGACATTTCATATTTTGTGGTTTTTTCATAAATAAATCAGTTTTTGGGGGTCAGTGGGTAATTAATCTTTTTTTTTAATGGTTTCTGTCAATACTTAATGGTGGAGGATCAAAAATATTAAAAAAATTATAAATTTAGACAAAAAATGATTAAATATCAATTTTTAGGACTAATAGTGAAAACATAGTTGTAATATGAGATGAAAAGAATAATTTTCGTGGAAAAGTTGGCAAGAACAGGCTAACACAACTTTTATATCCTGGACTCAGAAGAAGAAAAGGTTGCAAGACAACCTGTAAAAAAGTGGAAGTTGGAATAAACATTTTGTATTTACGTGATGACTGCTTCGCTTCGGTGCTTTGATTGGGCCGCTTGGTTTTATTTTTAGGGCCATTTTTAATTTTTAAATAAAAATAAAAATATGTTTGGATGATTTGTTAAAAAAAAATGATTAGAATATGTATAGAATTGAAAAGATAGTCGATTTATATATTTTTTATATTCAAGAAAAGTTATTTTTAAAAAAAAAATATTTATTTTATTAATTTTAAAATGATAGTAAATACTTTATGTCAAATTAAATTTGAATTTGATTAATGTGATAATGAAATGATATGGTAGATTTAGAGAGAATTTATAAATAAAAATAAAAATATTTTAAGTAAAAATAAGAAGAAAGTGATAATTTTATTTTTTATTTTCAAGTTGAAATGAAAATGAAACCAAACACCCACGTAAGTTAGAAGAAAGAAACAAGAACGGGGACTGCTTTGTGCTTTTGCAAGGTTGCTAAAAGTTCCCATCTCTTGCACGTTGTTTGGGTTGCTATCTTTGTTTTGACGCTGGGCAAAAATATAAACAAATTAAGTCGTGAAATCCGTGGAGACGAATCACGGGATAGATAAGATAACGTACTAAACACATACTTCCGTTACAATTTGCAATTTTGTATTGGTAGCAAGTGGAAGGTTGAATTAGGTTTGACATGAGATCATGTGGGGTGACTTTATTTAATATGAATTGAGATCTGTGTATCGAGTTTTAAGGGGATTTGAGCATGTGTTGATTTGGGTCAAACGTAAAATAAAAAATTGATTCATTTTAATTATTTAAAAAAATTAATTTAAAATATACAATAGTCATATTAATACCTTTGATTATTAATTTAAAATTAAATTTTTTGAATGAACTCATTTTTAATCCTTTCAAATATATTTAAACCTATTTGTTTTAAACTCAAACTTAATAAAATCCACCTAATCTAATTCTAATCCACTTGAACCTCTTTCTAAATTTCTAAAAGGTCCCGGTCCCGGTCCTTCTCCCGCCCATCCCAATATCATCATCCGAATTGGATTGAGCCCACGGGCTTTAGCTCATATTGTGAAGTTTGTTTTTGTTTTGGTTCCCTTTACTTTTTTGGCATTTTAATAATAGATTTCTTTTCGATTTTCATAAAAGCTTTAACTCGATCCATTAGTTCAGATTTTTTTATAAAAAATAGTACCTAAATATCTCTTTCCTTGGGTTATTTTTGTTTTAAACTTCAGTCAAAATGCATAATCCATGCCCTAGAACTGGATGTCAGATATCCCTCCAAAATAAATCCACCTGTTCTAATTCCGTGTATTTTTTTTATAGCAACTATAGAAGGAAGGAAAGAATCTTGATTTGCAGCATCACTAAACGTCCATTTTAGAAATGAAAATTTGAGTTGGTTACCAAGGAAATCACGAATGTAGATTTGGAATCCAGACTTGAATGAATGTACAATCATAGAATTTTCACTGAAACAACAACCCCAGCATTCTAACACTTTGTGGTTGAGGTGGCATCATGAATTCTTGGGTCTAACGTTTTGCTAATCCAGATAACATCATTGTGTGTATATAATAAGGGTTGCCACCCTCTAATTTATCTTGATAACAATCCGATTAATTATTTTTTAATACAATTGAAGCGGATGTAATAGCCCAAGCTAAAGAACCAGGTTTCAGCCCTACCCATGGAGGGCCAAGCTAAGATAACCCAGCCGAGCTATACTCTAGGCCAACATGTTGCACCAAGGAAGGCCGAGCTTCATCAAAGTGGCTGAGCTATGCTCTAGGCCATCATGTTGTACCAAGGAAGGTCGAGCTTCACCAAAGGGGCCGAGCTGTACTCTAGGCCACCATGCTGCACCAAGGAAGGCCGATCTTTACCAAAGGGGCTGAGCTGTACTTTAGGCCATGATGCTATACCAAGGGACGTTGAGCTACACCTAAGAGAAGAGCTGAGTTGCACTCCATCCAGGAAAAGAAGGACATGGGTCACACGTGGACTCATTCCATTGATTCAGTTGTATGCCAATAGTTAGTAGATTAATGGGTCGTTACTATCTTAGTTAATGGGGCTTTTAGTCATATAAAAGACTTTGTAAAATTGATGGAAAAAAGTGATTATCAGAAAATACAAGATTACTTTTTGTTTCAATTGGTGCTCTGAAAAATTATTCTTTTTGGCATCAATTTGGCGCTGTCTGTGGGAACTAGATTAGGAGTTAAGGCATGAGAATGAGTAATTCAAAAGAGAACAGGGAGACAAGCATGAGGGTGATGTTGCAGAGTGAGCAAACACCTGTAGCGATAGCTGCCACTCCCTTAGTTAAGGCTGCGCATGTAGCAATCACTGAAGGAAGGGTCGCCTAAGTATCTTTGATGGTAGGACAAATGACTACAGAACAATTGGCCAACTTTTTATGGTCAACATTTGGTGTTATTGCAGCCACTCAATCTATTGGAGCTATGCACGCTCCCTCCTGGCGATGCCATTAGGCCCCATAGTCATTCTGTTTTTTGTCGGGAATGGCACCTAATATTCCGCCTTCTTATACTCCAGTGCCTTTTTTGGGGCTGGTTAACTCTATACCTCCAGCAAGGGTGACAGTTACTTCGGTAGCGCACATGCCCGTGGTCGGAACCCTCAAGCTGCCTTGGTGTCAGGAGCAGTTGCACAGGGCACGATGATAGCTGGGCCACCTCTCCCTGGTAATCTAGGGTTGGTCATAGGAAGACAAGAGGTAATAGTGGCACCAGCAGGAGGAACATTGGAAGAACCAAGAAAAGGGGGTGCATACGACATACCCAAGGAGGCAAACGTAGAGATTCCCACCCATTTAGTAGATGCAGAAGTAGTAGTGAAAAGTTAGATTTCAGTGGGACATGGATTGGATTAGAGACATAAGCTCGAGTTGGATCGATTAGCGGAGATAGAGGTGATGAGAAGGGAGATAGAAAAGATGGGGAAAAGAATAGAAAAGAAGACGGAAGAAGAGGTCAAAGCCTCACCGTTTGTTGAAGCCATATTACGTGATCTATTCCTAAAGAACCACAAGTTTTTCAACATGCCCAGGTACATGGGCATTATTGACCCTGCTAATCATCTGTGTAAGTTTGAGAACTTGTCCCTGCGATATCAATTTTCAGATGACGTGAAGTGCAGGACTTTTCTCACCACCTTGATCCATTCATACATTCGATGAATTTGCACAAAGATTCCTACATCAATTCACTAGTACCAAATAGTATAAAAGGAGTATGCAGAGCTTATTTTCCTTTTGGCAAGAGGAGGCTGAAAGCTTGAGAAGTTTTGTGAGGTGGTTCACTATGGCTGCCTTGGAGGTTCCTTCGGCCACTCCAAAATTATTGAGTGGTGCCTTCACTCAAGGACTGCAACCCGGTCCTTTCTTTCGGTCCTTGAGTAGAAAACCAGCGAAAAGCTATAACGAACATCAGAGGTAGGCAAATAAATATATTTATGAAGATGAGGACTATGAGGCAAAAGAAAGGGAGTTAAAGAAGAAGAGAAAGGATATGAGGGAAGATCTTGCCAATAAAAAACCTAGATAGTAAGAGAGACCCAGAGCCACACTTGTGCAATAGACGAAAGTCCCACTGATGATGAGGCCAAAATTCAATTACTATACCCATCTGCGGCTACCAAGAGAACAAGTTATGCAGGCTATTGAGCATCTTAATCTGCTTCGATGGCCACGCTCCCATAGAGACTCATCAAGATGGCCCAAATCTGATAGGTTTTGTTGCTTTCACAATAAGTATAGACATGTGACGGAAGAATGTGACCACTTACGGAATAAGTTAGAATTATTGGTGCGAGATAGGCAGCTGGATGAATTTGTGCTTAGGGTAGGAGTTGAAGGTAGAGACAGGCACCCCGCACAAATTCAGGAGTGACAACTGAAAACGCAACAACCCAATGGGAAAAATGACATTAAAAATAGGACTGTTAGAGAGGTGATTCACATGATCTCAGGAGGCCCGATCGAGGGAGACACTCATCGAGCTAGGGCTCGGGCTGTGGTGCACAAAAATATGGAGGCGGCATTAGTCTCTAACATTAATGATATCACAGTTATTCAGTTTAAATCGGATGACCTAAAAACTCTGCATCTACCTCACCAAGATGCTTTGGTTATTACAATAATGATAACTAATTTTGAAATAGCCCGCATTTTCATTGACGGGTGCAGCTCGACAGATATCCTTTTCTATAATGCTTTTCAACAGATGGATCTGGAAAACACCATGATCAAGCCGGTAGAAACATCACTCTTTAGATTTTTAGGAGAGGCGGTTCGGCTTAAGGGACAAATTTCCTTACCAATCTCCCTAGGAGCAGGAGTATATCGAAAGACTTGTATGGTAAATTTCTTAGTAATTGATGCTCCTTCAGCATATAATATAATTTTTGGCAGGCCCATGTTGCAGCTCTTCCAAGTGATAACTTTCTCATACCATATAAAGCTAAAGTATGTGGTGAGACAATTGGTAGGAGAAGTGGTAGGAGACCAGTATACTTCTAGGAAGTGCTATGTGGATGCAGTGAGAAAGGAATGCCATAAGAATGATGAGGTCAGTTGTAAGCACAGGTAAAACGATGTGGGCGTGCCCTTGGCCGCAGAAAGGTAATAGAAAATTGAACTAGAGGGAGAGCTCCTATCAATAGAATTGGTTCTAGGGAATCCCAGCAAGACCACACGAGTAGGTTCCCACTTGGAGACAAACTTAAAGGTAAAGCTAATTGCTGCATTGAGAAACTATGCAGATGTTTTTACCTTTTCTATAAAGGACCTCACAAGGATAGATCTAAAAATAGCCAAGCACAAGCTCAACGTTGACCCAACTGTTAGACCAGTCAAGTAGAAAATGAGGTATTTCGATCCTGAGAAAGATCACATAATCTAATAAGAGATGGAAAGGATCCTGGATGTGGGGCATATCATGGAAATCTGATTTTTCAAGTGAATCTTCAATATGGTATTGGTGTCGAAGCATGCACACAAGTGGAGAGTGTGCATAGATTTTAGGAATTTGAACAAAGCTTACCCAAAAGATTTTTACCCTCTATCAAGGATCAATTTGTTGATGGATTTCACTTCTGGGTGCGAACTCCTCATCATGATGGATGCCTCGCAGGGATATCACCAAATTTCACTCAGCTCAGAGGATTGTAAGCTAATAAGTTTCATCATGTCCCAGGAAACTTACTATTATTTGGTCATTCCTTTTGGTCTAAAGAATGCAGGAGCCACGTACCAGAGGCTAATGGGTTGGATGTTCAAGCATCAGATTGATCAAAATGTGGAAATATATGTGGGCGATATGCTGGTGAAGAGTGCAAGCTGAGCTGATCATGTTGGAGATCTGAATGAGACCTTTGAATCCATGCGCAAGTATGGGATGAAGCTAAACTTGAAAAAGTGTGCATTCGAAGTAAGGGAAGGCATGTTTCTAGGCTATTTGATGATAGAAAGGGGAATTGAGGCTAACCCAAAGAAAATCTGAGCTATTTTAGAGATGAGTCCTCCAAGAATCGTGAATGAAGTTCAAAGATTGGCCGAAAGGATAGCCGCTCTGAGTAGATTTATATCTTGATTAATCGATAGAAATTTGCCTTTTTTTGGGATATTGCAAAAGGCGAAATAGTTTGAATAGGAATAGACGGCACAGTGCATGTTCGTGGAGTTGAAATCCTGCTTAGGTGAGCTTTCTTTACTGATGAAGCCTACTCCAGGATAAACTCTCTATTTGTACTTGGCAGTGTCAGAGCAAGCAATGAACTTAGTACTTATAAAGGAGGATGGAACTATGCAGAGGCCAATATACTATGTCAGCAAGATCCTGTATGCTGCTGAGTTGAGATACCCATAAATTGAGAAGATAGCACTAGCCCTGGTGGTCATAGCAAGAAGATTAAGGCCTTATTTTTTATCTCATCCTATAGTTGTGCATTCTAACCACCCATTGAAGCAGACTCTCAGGAAGGCTGGTCAAATAGTCCGTGGAGTTGGGAGAATACGATGTTAGCTATAACTCTAAGAATGCTATAAAAGCGCAGGTTTTGGTGGATTTCATTGCAGACGCACCTATAACAAGGGATAAAGGCCTGTAGGTGGTGTATGTTGATGGATCATCTGGACACGGAGGAAGCGGAGTTGGAATTGTAGTTGTTGATCCTGAAGGTGAAGAGATGGAGTTTGCAGTAAAGTTTCATTTTAAAGCCTCTAATAACAAAGCAAAGTATGAGATCGTGATATAGGGGATTAGAATGGCTATGTAGAGTGGTGCCAGATGTGTCTAAGTGTTCACTGATTCGCAATTGGTGGTGAAGCAAGTCGAAGGATAATATGAGACTAAAGAGGTTAGAATGAACAAATATCTTTGACTAGTGGATAAACTGAGACAACAGTTGGCCGAGCTTCAAATAACCCAGATCCCTCAGGAGAAAAATAACAAGGCAAATTGTTTGGCTAAAATAGCCAGCTCTCTCAATGAGTGCAACACCCAGCGAATAACGATCAAGGAGCTAGAGAAAGAAAGTTTCAAAGTTGAAGTCCTCACGGTAGAAAGAGGTTAGGATTGGAGAACCTCCCATCATACGATATCTGTAGGGAGACAACCTAGGGGCCGATCATTACAAAAAGGGTTTTTTGCAGCCATTGCTACATTGCTTATCTCTTTAGGAAAGGGAATATGTCCTGCGAGAAATTCATGAAGAGTGCTGTGGGAATCACTTAGGAGGGATTGCACTAGCCTCAAAGACTATTTGAGTTGGGTATTTCTGGCCTTTTGTCTGAGTTGATGTAGAAAAGTTGGTGAAGAAATGTGACAAGTATCAGAGGCACGCTTAGATTAGCCGTGTACCGGCCAAGCCCAGACATGGAATGAGTGCACCCTACCTCTTTGCTAAATGAGGGATGGATATTGATATGGGATAGTCCAGTAGGCCTAATAGGCCCAACAATAAGTCTGGGCCTAAGTGCCTATCAACAAGCATCTGGTTGACCTTACTCGACAAGGATCCAAGGTCGACCTGTATCGACCTCAGGACCACTTCGAATAATTCAGTAGGCCCAACATCAAGTTTGAGATCTATGATTGACTAGTCAGGTTTGGTCGACATGTATTGACCTCAAGATCCACTCCAGCATTAACTCAAATCTCCACTGCATTTATTAATCTAACAAGCAGCATATCTTCGTATTAATGACGAGTGACAATCAGTACAGTCGCTGCTATCAACTCTACCAATCCTGCCACCACCTTTGGTAGGGAGACGTCTTCAAAGGTACTAATCACCCTGAAAAATAGGAGATTCAGCCACCTGAAAAGGTACTGGGATCTGGGTATAGCATGACAATCAACCCCTTGGCAAAGATAAAAGTTAATACACCTGATAAGGGTACCATGAACAAATCACGCCTAGAGAAGGCTATAAATACTTCAAACTCAACTACACTCAAGGTAATGCCAAATACGCTATAAACTTTCTATACTCTCAGCCTGTTGTTTGATTATTATATCTCGACCAGAACTAACTTGAGCATTGGAGTACCTTAGCCGGCGGTACCTTGGCTAGTATGATATGTGTTGTAGTTGGAGATCTTAAACCTCGAGAGAAATACAACTTTGAACACACAACCTCTCTGGTCGAATTCATCCTAAATACTATCCTTTCACTATAAGCGACTTTCAATCGCATCAGATATTACGGGGCCTTTTCTCGTGGTAGCTGGGCAAAGGAAGTTCCTGGTGGTAGTGGTGGATTATTTTAACATGTAGGTAGAAGCAGAGCCCTTAGCTAAGATAAGTGAGAATGAAGTGCTCAAATTTATGTGGAAAAATATAATGTGCAGATACGGCATCCCCAGAGAGCTGGTCTTGGACAATAGGAAGCAATTCCATGTGGCCAAAATGCAAGCTTGGTGTAAGAAGATAAAAATTGCCTAGCACTTCAGTGCCATAGCCCATCCCCAAACAAACAGGCAGATAGAGACTGTCAATCATGATGTTTTGAGGAGTTTGAAGAAAAGGTTGAACCAGGTTGGGGATGGTTGGATGGATGAACTTCCCAGCGTATTATGGGCCCACAAGACTACACCTAAGGTGTCAACTAGGGAAACACCTTTCAATATGGTCTATGGTGTGGACATGTTGATTCCAGCTAAGGTAGGCTTAGAGTCACATTGAGTGCTGCTGTATAATCCCAAGGAGAATGGGGAATTGCTCAAGAATTCTTTAGATATGATCCAAAAAAAGAGGGAGAAAGCTTGTCTTAGGTTGGCTAAATATAGGCAGAGGATCCAAACCACATTCAACAAAGGGGTCAAGCCTTGCAATTTCCAAGTGGGAATTAGGCCTTGAGAAGAGTGAACGCATTAGAAAATGTTGGAAAATTGGAGCCCAACTGGGAAAGACCCTACAGAGTGATCAGAGTGCTGAAGGGATGAGCATATGAGCTAGAAACAGTGGAAAGAAAAAAGGTAGCTCGCCCATGGAACGTACAGAACTTGCAGCGCTTTTACATGTAAATTCTTTTTAGAATCTGCTTTGATATTCCTGCTTTACATTAGCATTATTTCATAAAATTTAGGCCGAGTCAGTTTCTATTTCTTGTAAAGTTCAAGTTAGGCAGGGTCAAACTTTGCCTTTTGTTTAGTTTTGAAATTTAATCATCCTTGTTCCATTAAATCTTACTGATCTAAGCACAATGGATGAATGTCCAACTGAAGATGGCGAATGCCAAACAAAAATTAGCTCGACTGATCTAAGCATTATGGATGAATGTCCACTTAAAGATGGTGAATGCTAAACAAAAATCAACTCGACTGAACTAAGCATAATAGACAATTGTCCACTTGAAGATGGTGAATGCCAAATAAAAATTAGCTCGGTTGATCTAAGCATAATGGACGAATGTCCACTTGAAGATGGTGAATGCTAAGCAACAGAAGATGGCGAATGCCAAACAAAAATCAGCTCGGCTAATCTAAACTTAATGGATAAATGTCCACTTGAATATGGCAAATGCCAAACAAAAATCAGCTCGGCTGAACTAAGCATAATGGACGAATGTCCTATAGAAAATGGCGAATGCCAAATAAAAATCAGCTCGGCTGATCTAAACATAATGGACGAATGTCCAACTAAAGAGAGCAAATGCCAAACAAAAATTAGCTTAGTTGATCTAAGCATAATGGACAAACGTCCAACTGAAGATGGCGAATGCCAAACAAAAATCAGCTTGGCTGATCTAAGCATAATAGACGAATGTCCACTTGAAGATGGCTAATGCCAAACTAAAATCAGTTCAGCTGATCTAAACATAACAGACAAATGTCCAAGCAAAGATGAATACCCAACTAGAATCAGCTCGATCAACTACACAATGGATAGATGCCAGCTTATGGCGAACGCCAAGGCAGCTCAATAAAAAAAATAAGAGTCAAAATTCAAAATAGTAAGGTGATACTTATTGCAAAAATACTTGGTAATCTCAAAGTTCTATTCAATTTTTCCTTACAAAAGATTACAAGTTTTAAGCATACTAGAGCAAAAAACATGAGCCATAAGACTAGCTGCTAAGTAAAAAATAGTACTATGCTCAAGGTAAAGTAATATCGGGGAGATCTATGGCTACATCGGAGGTCACCGCACCAGTTGGAGATTCCTCTGCAGGGTTGTCAGTTTAAATAGAATGCTCAGCTACAATAGGAGCTCGATCTCATTCGATAGCTCAATCACCAAATGTAGCTCTCCGAGTAAAGGCATTTCCACAAATGCACCTTCATCTTTAGCACTGGCAGTTGCCTAGTCTTTTGAGTCTGATGGGAGAGACTAAAGGCCATATAGGCTATCAACATTCTCTTCTAGTTGACCAAGCCTTAATACGCCCTTCACTTCCAGTTGGTTGGCACAAATATTGATGCCATGGTAGTAGTACCTCAAGGCTTTCTTAACTATTATTTGCTTGAACTCGTTGCTTTTCAAGTACTCTGCCAAATGTAATTGCTAATAGTTTTCCATAAAGGTTTTTACCTCAATGTCAAGAAACACCTTAAGAAATGAGTTACGCTATTCTCGATGCCCCTCTTCCTTGGCCCTCTCTGACGCCTCAGCTTGTTGTGATAGTAGCTCGATCACGGTAAGCTCGAATTTGGTGAGGCTGGTGACTAGCTCATCATTTTTTTCTTGAATAGAGGTAAGTTGCTCTTTCAGCTCAGCGAACTTACTCATCTCAGCTTCAAGCCTGTTCAGCTCATTTGTTAACTTTTGCCGATCAGCCTCTAACTATTAGTGCTCTCCTTCCTACCAAGCTAAGATGCTCCCGACAAGAATGCTGGCCTAAAAAATGCAATGTTAAGCATAACATGAGTGAACCTACTGAGCTCCCAACATTAAAGAGAGCTGGTCACATACCTTTGACGGATGGGAAGCGAATTGGCAACGGAGATTGTCAAAGGGCATGGCATAGGCTAATTGTCGGTTTGAGCTAGTGGAAATACCTTTGAGGAAATCCCAACCTAAGGAATGGGTCATATAAATCAAAATCGAGCTATGTACCATTAGATAATTATTTGGGCACCTTCAACGCAAATTGAGGGAGCTCGACTCCTCAGGAAAGTCCTCGACCAAATTTTATGTTTAAGGGGTGGTGTCAACCTCTTGGGGGTAGAAGCCTCCGGAGGGAGAGTTAGGCATTTTTTGGATAGTGCCTTGGCTACTAGTCCTCGGGAAGAGCTGGCACTACCAGTTCATTTAGGAGGCCAGTTATTTTTTTGCCTCCTTGATTGAGCAGTCGCCTCAACCAAAAGAAATACTTTAGTAGATAATCTTTCTGCAAAAAAAAAAAAAAACAAAGAAAGAGGAAGAAGAGAACAATGTCAAGCGCAGCTTACCAAGTCGTAACAAATGATCAAGATCAAGTAAAATACCAAATGGTTCGGTAAGCTTCTCCGCTTTTGGACTCAAAGCGAAATGGTAGAGGAAACCTAGTTTTTCCAAGTAAGAGAGCTATAGTTGGCAACTATTTAACCTATCTAAAAGTTGCTACTAACCTAGTGAGGACCTTTTTCAGGAAGAGCTCTTGTTAGGCAAGAATTCTACCTATTTTGAAGGGAACCCCCACGGCTCGGCCAAAGAAATGAATATGTAATGCCTTTTCTAATGCTTTACAGAGATAGGGTACTTGGATAGAAAGTGCACATCATCCTAAGATGTAAGGTAAAACAAACCTAAACCCAAATATTTTGGATAAAAAAGAGAGTGAAATAGTGAGGTGGTTGGTTCTATTTGGAGATGCCTACACTAAATGATAAAGCCGACCATCAGTCTAAAGAATTGGGCATAAATTAGTTAAGGGGAACACCTAAACCCCTAGAGATGGAGATCAACAGCTTGAGGATAGGGAAGCACAGTCCACTGCGCATTTGCTCTGCATAAAAATAGAGGAAGCCTGTGGAAGGTAGATGCGGCCAATCTGAAGACCTTGGCACCACTATTAAATACTCAAGAGGTATGCCCATAATCTCTCTTAAGTTACTACTTTTATGCTGGGTCATCCTACAGAAATAAACTTTGTAATAGGGTAAGCCCACACCTGCCATCCCCCTCTCAGTCTCTTGCATCACCTTTATGGGAATACTAAGATTTGACCCTTTAGAATTACTACCTTTATCTAAGTTGGCAGACATAACAAGCGATTTCTAAACACGCAAAGAAAATAAGGGTATTCCAAAAACACCAACTAAAAAAAGAGAAAAAAAAGAGGGGAAAAGAGCAGATCTTTAGAAAGAACCTGGACTCATTATCAACAAGAAAGCGCGAATTGAAAGGCAACGTAAGAACTCCGGGGTCCAGTGGGGAACAACAATGAAAGGGATTTGGTGGAAGAATATGGAGAGAAATAGAGGAGAAAGTGAAGAGAGGATGGGGAATTTATAAGAGAAGAATAAGGACTTTTGGACTCCTAATTTCAAACTTGGTCGTACAAGTGCCACTTAGGATGCGCAAAGGTAAAAGCCCATTTAATGCACTCGATAGATGTCACCTTGGAAAAGAGAAGAATTGATGGGCTCTCTTTTTTATGAAAAGAACAAAAACGTCAGCAAATGTTGGTGCCAATCTTCTCGGCCACAGCGTTGCCTCAAAAACAAGAGCTGATTTTCAGGAAATGGAATAACAACTCGACCAAGGGTTATCTCAGCAGGTGGACCTAGTAGAACTGTGCCTCGACTAGCGAAGACGAGCAAATTTCCTAGTCCTAGTGAAGTTAATAGAGCTATTTTTCCACCTTGATTAAATAATTCACCTTTAGCTTGGACTTGGTTATAGTTCAAACCTCTTTTGAACTACTTTTTAGGGAGAGAGGTGATGTGGATGTAATAGCTTGAGCTAAAGAACCAAGTTTCAGCCCTGCCCATGGTGGGCTGAGCTAAGATAACCTGGCCGAGCCAAGATAACCTGGCCGAGCCATACTTTAGGCCAACATGCTGCACCAAGGAAGGCTGAGCTTCATCAAAGTGGCCGAGCTGTACTCTAGGCCATCATGCTGCACCAAGGAAGGCTGAGTTTCACTAAAGGGGTTGAGTTGTACTCTAGGGTATCATGCTACACCAAGGAAGGCCGAGCTTTACCAAAGGGGCCGAGCTGTACTCTAGACCAACACGCCACACCAAGGGAGGCTGAGCCACACCTAAGAGAAGAGTGGAGTTGCACTCCATCTAGGAAAGGAGGGACATGGATCACACGTGGACTCATTCCATTAATTCAGTTGTATGCCAATAGTTAGTGGATTAGTGGGTGGTTACTATCCCAGTTAGTGGAGCTTTTAGTCATATAAAAAACTTTATAAAATTGATGAAAAAAAGTGATTATCAGAAAAATACTAGATTATTTTTTATTTCAATTAGTGCTCTGAAAAATTATTCTTTTGAACATCAACAATGTTTGAGTAACTTTGAAAAAATTAACTTGATTGCTAAAATTGAAGTTTTAAAATGTCGTGATGTTGAATTTAAATTTCACTAAAAGTATGAATATTTATCACTTCTATAAAAATTGATGATTACCAATTTATTATTATTAATAAATATGTAAAGTAATGATATATTTGGTCACTCGTTAAAAAAATAATAGTAATAATGTCGGAGGACCTTTACAAGTCAAATTTGATCTGGTAACTTAAAAAGTTAGAAGCTGACAACCTATTTGTTTTCATTAGCAAGCCCATTCTCATTTTCAACATTATTTAAGAATAAAAAAATGATCAACTTTTATTCATTTTCACTCATATTTTTTTTAATTTTTAATATTTACTTTATTATCCTACTATCACTTTAATCAAATTTAATTTTAATTTAACATAAACTACCCACTATTATTTTAAAATTCATAAAAGATACATATTTTTTAAAGAAATACATCTTTTTAAACATAATATATATATATATATATATTGATTAATTTTTCAACCATATACTTACTTTAATTATTACTTTTCAATAAAACATCCAACTATAATCTCATCTTTATTTTCAAACCATAACTATTTTTTAAACTTTTGAAAATAAAAATAAATTGAAATGAGCTCAGAATTTCATAAGGATTTGTTTGCTTCGCATGATAGATACATTTTCAAACTTTATCTTTTATCAGCTTTACATTTTTTATAGCCTATAATACCTTTGCGACCCGACATGATATCATGAGTCAAACTAGTTTATAGATCAGGCCAAGATGGCTTGATTCACTTTTCATCCTTCTAAATTTGATATAATAAGAAATGAAAAGTCATTCTGACCCTTGAGGGAGAGAGGGTTTATTAATTAACAAACAGTAGGGATAAAGGGAAAGAACATTGAAATATATGGAGGATGGTTTAAAAATTTATCTTCTTAGAAGTTATGATTTTTTGGATATTACAAAATATAATCACATTAAACAATCTTGCCAACCAAATATTATATAGTGTCAAGTGTGGAATATCATTAATTTCTAAAATTAAAGCAAATAATAGATTACATGATATTTGATACTATTTTTAGTTTATATATCATTACTCATTAATATATAAATCTTGTCTAATCTTATATGTCCAAGAAAATAAGCCCTAAGTGTTTACCTCTCTATAATAAATCTTGGTCCAGTCTAGTATTTGTAGCAGTTTAATTCCTAGTGTCCAGCACTTCAACCATGGTATTCATAAGCCCAGTGAACTTGACAATCCAATCGCTATCCATTGTTACCCAAATCATGGAAGCGCTTATTATGGATTGATGGATTCAGTGAGTAATCAGGAATAGTTCAATCATTCTCTTTAATTAAATTTGGAATATTTCGGATTCAAATCCCCCAACAATTATTTAGGTGAGGCTTGGGGGAAAAACGGTCGTTAAATTGTAACGACCATTTTACAATTATCCATTGTACTCTTATGTCTATGTTTGGACCCTTGAATTTATGAGAAAATATTATAAAAAAAAATTAATTACTTGCTTCAATGATGTAGTTTTATGTTTATATATGTGTACCTTTTTTCTCATTAAAATTCTTAATCCAAACATAAAGTTGAAAGTGTCTTCCCAAGAAAGTCTAATAATAACAAAACTTATCAGTATGATTTTTCACAAGTTTTATTGTTGTTCTAATAATTTTTATATTGCTATTTTAATATTTTTCATTGATAATCTTGTTTATTATAGTGATGTCCTTGCATATTTCATTATAGAAGTTAATGAACACACACAAAACATACAAAATGGATTTTCATATCACATATAATAAGCTTTAATACTGGTCTTCAACAACAATTTATCCCACAAAGGGCAAGAAATTGTAAGAAGTAGATATACCAAAGAGATATGAAGAGTATGATTGGTACGGGTAGTGATATGGGTTAAATTAATTGGGTTTGTTCCCTTGAATTCAATATGGGCTACTAAACCGGCCCAAATATTTAATCATAGATGTCTCGTCAAAACAAAGACCATCAAACTTTGTGAAGGTTGGATCGTTTAGATGATGTCATTTGGCAGACTCAATCAATCTTCTGCACCACTTCGACCTTTTGGTTTGTAAATTGTAAATGAATGAATTAGCAAAATAATAGGTGGATAAATAAATTATATTTGAAAATTGCTCAAAATTAAATTAATTAAGATTTAGGCATAAATATTGGAAATTGATGAATTTAATTGTAAATGAGAAAAGGGCTTGATTGTCCAAAATTATAAAATTCAGGGGCCAATGTGAGAAGATTTAAAAGTTTAAGGACTTCAAAATAAACCAATGTGGACTTAATTGCCTAAAATTAAAAATATTATGGGCTAATGTGTAAAAAATTAAACTTTAAAGGGCTAAATTGAAGTTTTGGGGTCAAATTGTAAGGTGGTTGAAACTTTTGGGTGTCATTGAAGTCAACTAAAACTTTAGGGTCAAATTAAAAAGGGTTGAAAATATCTTTATATATAGATTGTGGACATAAGTTTTTCTAAGTCTCAAACTTGACCCCAACTTCACCACACATATGAACGGCCGAAAATTGGCCACAAAAGCAGAAACCAATGCCAGTATTAGCTTCCTCTAGTTGAGGTGAACACTTCCATACCACTGTACAAAACAACTGCGAGAAAGGGAGAAACGACGAGGGTCGATGGAGCTCAACGATGTAGCAGAGGTTTTTAGTGGCTTTTAAGGGCGAGAAAAAGGTGGAAGGTGACGGGTTTGCTGATAGGAGACTATTGGTAGGTTCAATTTCAAGTTTTGTTAGCTGAAAATTGGAGATCAAGGGTGGTGGCGTGATGGCAGTGGCCTGGCAATTTTTTGCCCAATTCAACAAGGAGGTGGCAAACAAAAAATTGATTGAGGGGTTTGCTTCTATAGTTCTACTTGGTGAGACATGTCTTCCAGGGCGGTCAACTCCTCCTCTGATAGTGGACGCGATGGCTCTCTAACAGCTAAAAGGAAGTGGGTAATTGTAATCCGAACTTGTCTGGACAGGAATTAAGCTATGAATTGGACTCAAACCTATTCCAATTGGGTAAGTGTCAATTGGATTTGAATTAATTAGTCCTAATTTGATATGATTGAATTATAATAAATTGAAATTAGATGCATAACTTAATATTAAGCAAAATAAATGGTAAATTAAGGCCTTGTTACAAATTTAAACATTAGTATTAGGTTACTACAACTTTCATTGAAAATTATTAAGATGGATTGATATAATTGAGAGAGCTGAAGATAATAGTACTGATAACCCATTTACCAACTTGATAAATAAAAAATTCGAAACTAAGTTACCTTAGTGTCATGGTATGGAAATAAGATTAGAAATTATGACAAAATGAAATAAGTTAAAGATTAAATCTTAATAAGGACGCTAGGTATAAACATGCTTATGATTTATAGAATTTATATAATAACGATTCAGGTCATCTTATGATAAAATTTTGGATTGACTAAGAAGTAAGGACTTGAGCATCCATACAGCTAGGGACTCCTCTGTGTGAGGTTTACTATATTTCTCTGCTGGGGAAAGAATATATATAATTGTTAATATATCATTATTGCTTGATTGTATTAGTGTTGAGATTAAATACTCATTGTTTGTTCGTTCTATGCTATTCTTTGATTCTTGTGTTGAATTTTGATAGTTTACTTGTACTGTTTTTCTTTGCTTGTAGTTCATGAGCTATTATTATTCAAACCTCAGCCTACCCAGTAATATGATATTACATTACGGTCTTTGCTGCATGCTTGAATGTATTATATCATCTGTACCAGTACATTTTGATACATTGATTCTACCCCTCTTCCATTTGTACTTGATAAATTAGTTGGACAATTCATACTATGCTAGTCTTGATAAATCCATTCATCATCCATACTGTGTTATTTTTGGTATGTTATCTCTGAATTCCTACACTGGATTTGAGATATTGTTGAAATATTCCACCAAACTCCTCTCTCTAGAAGTGGCCTTTGAACAATGATTTGAAAAGGATATTTTTGAACAATATGTTTTAGTTGTAATAGTTTTGAAAAGTATTATTTGAATTTGGAATCTTCTGTTAAATTTGCCTGAATTAGATTTTAAATCTATTGATCAAACTACAGAACTTTCAAATGCTTGAAACTAAGATTTGACTAATCCGTTCTCAACCCAGTTGCTATATTTTATGATACTATATGTGAGGCAATTTTGCTGACTAGCTGTTGTTGATATGTACTCCCTGAGAGTAGGTTTTGTTGCGAGATAGTCTTGCTAACTAGCCATTGTTGATCTATATTCCCTAAGAGGAGGTTTTATTGAGCCGTTATTAATCTCCGTACTCCCAAAGAAGAGGTTTTGCTAAGTTGTTGTTGATCTGTACTTCCTGTGATGAGGTTTTGTGGAGTTGTTGTTTCATATGGCGATTGTGGGGTATACATTATGTTGGCTGTTGGGACTTTCTAGCTTATACATGCGATTAATAATACCCGTGAGGACGCCTTTGGGAGTGTTTTGGGCCCATATAACTGGTTGGCAAGATAATAGGGATAGTATTGGACTGTCAGTGGTTGGTCTACCTACCAGGATTCAGTTTGCAATCTTAACTTTATGGCAGTCGGAGGTTGGCTGTTACTTAAAGTTTGATCAGCCAGGATTGGTCCTGCAGATTCGTATGTTTGCAATCTTGCCTTCGTGGCAGTCAGAGATTGGTTGTTACTTGAAGATTGATCGGCCAGATCAGTCCTACCAATTCATATTACACAGGTTGTTGGCTAGTTAATTGCTCATCGAGGCGATATAAGGTCCTTTTATACATAATAGTAGGAGTTATAAGGGGAAAGACCATTCCATGGTCAAATCTATAAAGCATACTTGTAAAACTAATTTTATGAAATGTTCCTTATATGGTCCACAAAATAAAAACTGATTGAAATCTTGGATCTTGAATTTGAGTCTTTTTTTAACTTAAAGCATTCTTGTACACTCAATTCTTTAAAATAAATCCAACTCCTAAGTTTTGGAATATGAAATTTGCCGTGAAATATAATGAAAACTTGAGATGTCTCTTCGCTATATGGGATGGCATGAAGTCAGCTCATGATGTGTACAACCTAACATATTGTTTCTCAAATTTGTTTCTTAGTCTTGTGAAATCTGGTAATTACTTAACAACTTGTTCCCTTGGCATTTACTCGTAGTTATTGAACGTTGAACCAATGTTTTTCTATATTATATATTCATTGTTATTACTGTCTATGTATCTTGATCATAACCTTACTAAGTCATTTGGACTTATTCTTCTACTATTTCTTTCTATTTTTTACCCCAGATTGAGGATTGGAAGGTACCGTGAGGTTGGACCACATGGTGTATAGTGAATATAATGTTATCAAGGTATTTATAAACAGTAAGGATATGATATGTATGTATACCTATAATGTTTTAGAGTGTTTCTCAGTAGGTTATCATTTTTATCTTTTGATGAAGTGTAATAGGCTAGAGCTTGCGATATTTGACGCAAGTCTTTTAACGATTGTAAAATGATGAAAACTCAGTTTTGGCTTGCATTTTGTAGCATGAGCAGTTGATATAGATGTTATTCATTGATTATAATATTGCTTATCACTTGGATTAATATGGAATTGTTTAAATTGAGAATTTGGAGGTATCTTATCCTGCCTTTGGGGGAAAAAAATCTTGAAAATTCGACCGAAGTAGCGTCCCAATCAGGGGCAGGTGCCTCCTGATCAAAGCATTACACCTTCCATCTTTATAAATATACCCTCACATTACTTATTCTAAGATATGTGATTTCAATATTTTTTTTCTATCTATTATATTCATTAATAAATTTATATTGACTTAAGTATTGAAGGTGAAGTTTTCACCGAACTCGCTAACCACTCAAATCATTTTCTTAAAATCACACCAAATTGAAGAGCCAAAAATAATCAATAATCAACATCTTAGGCCAGGTATGTTTGCACTATTCACATCATTATATCATATATTAATAACAAATTCAATATAACAAATAATAAGTAACTGGATATAATTGTGTTCACATCAATATAGAGCAGTGTGATAAATAACTTTCGCATAGGTTGGCTTGAATTAAACAAAACTTTCATGTGTTAGAATTTCTTTTATTTGCATGCACATTAAAAATTTGATAAATTTAAGTATTGATTTCACTTTGTACGTGTGAGACTCATGTTAATGAATTGAATGACCACGACACTCTCCGTATTAGGACAAAACCTTAACACTTTATAACTGTAGATTTTTGAAAATTCGATCCTTAAATACATGGATAAGACTTACCAGCCGAAAGATTCCACTTAAAAGCTATATTCATTTTAGAATTCAATTTGATGCTTTCTGCGTACAATTAATCAAGTCAAAAATTGAATTCTCTTTGGTACCAGTATAACAGTGTAATGGAGCTCTATTGTGGTATGTTCGAATAATTGACAGATCCTGTAGATGTATAAGCTGTATGCATATATTTTGAGGAAATAAAATTTAAACTTTAATGAATTTTTAATGTATTTGTGTTAATATGAAGAATATATGTACTGGAGGAATAAAATCATTCCCCCAAAACAAGAACGAAGAAGGCCATGAAATTTTTTTCTTAACCAAAAATCCTCAACCCTCATCCATAACATCATTATTTAACTAATCACTATAATAATATTCTAAAATTATAACCCTCATAGAATTCTTCCAACTCAATGTGACATTCCTCAATTTCACTCTTAACATGTATTTCTCCAAAATATACAAATCAAAACTATACAAAACATAACCAAACGCCAGAATTTCGACAAACCACATATGGATATGGTTGGTCAAATTAAAAGAACTTTTGCTTCTAAGCTAAGCTACTAGTAAGAATCTAGCTAGTAATAAAAACATATATCAAGTAATATTATAATTGGCCTGACACTGCTCTTAATATAAATTATTGTTACTACTTAAGTCTAATTAAGGAGTAATAGGGTGTAATTAATTAATCAAGAATAGGCGGCAAAGAATTGATGCCGGCTACAATATTATAGCAAAACCGGTGGAATAATAATATCCCTTGTGTCTTTGAGACAGCCCACAACATTGATTTGCAGAATCCAGGTACTATATAAGCAAAAAATGTTTGGACTAAATCTGTATTCGGTGTTGCTCTAAGATTGGCAACGTTAGGCATCCAAAAATTGACCTGACTTTTATACCTTGTTTTATATTTACAGGATGCAAGTGACTGCCTGCCTGCCTGCCTGCCTATAAAAATAAGTACATAAGTTAAAGAAAAATATATATTTTTTTTTCTTTTTTGTGCATTTGTAATGCTATACATGATAAAAAGTGTTTAGAGGAATTGTATTTTGTATCTCCTTTTAATGTAGTAACCAAACTAATCATATTTAAATAAATAATAATTAAAAAATTTGTCATTTTTTTATATGCATATATATATATATATATTTTAACCTCTAATTATATTGTTTGTTCTTCCTAACTTTATTTCTCTACATTTTTTTTAAATATATTATTTCATAAAAAAAATCAAATAAATATTTTTAAATAATTGAGAAATCAATATAATACTGTCAAGTATAAATTATTAAACATTTTTCATGTTATAAATATTTGAAACATGTACATTGAATTAATATAACGCTAGCGCTAGTTTATTATAAAAGAAAACGACTGCGTACCGAAAACCCAAACCAGAATTATTACTATGCCTGTTACATCAGGAAAAATGAAAATAGATCAATAAATATAAAACAAAGTTTAAATATGTGTATACTATTTTTTTCAGCTATTCGCCTTAATGAGACCCAACGGCCATCTTTTTCCTTTTTCTTTTTCTTTTTCCTTTTTAACTTTTTTTACTTCTATGCATTGGTTAATTTTTTGTATCAACCTAACGAAGCAGATAAGGTTTTTGCGTTGCAGTCAAACATTATATATTTGTATATATGTATGTATTTATCTTTTATATATATATGTTTGATCGAGGAATTTTGAATTTTTGAGGGTTTGGTTAAACTCCACTTAGAAGGTAGAAGTAGTTGTATTTTCATTCGGTTGTTCATCCTAATTTTTGACCTTTATGCACTCTGCTAAAACATCTACACGCACACATACACACACACATATATATATATATATATAAATGGATGCATAACCACTGCAAAATGTAACATTTTTATTAGTAAATCGAAATAAAAATACAAACAGAAGAAGCTGGTCCTACAAATGCTTCTGCGCTAATCATCACGTTTACTTATCATAAATAATTAGCTTGCCTTTCCTAACAAAAAAGCCAAACAAGAAATTAATCCTAGTTGAAAAAAAATAAAAAGCTTGACACACACACGCGCGCACGCACGCACGCACAGATTAATGAGTTCAATCTTAAATATTTGTTAATCTCTGCAATGATCAAACAGATTCAAAGAAATTATCATCGAACATTTAACTAGAGAATTTCTTTCTTTATAAAAGAAATTAATTATTACGTAATCCTTATCAATTATTAAATAAAGGCAATGTTTGGTTTTATTTTAAAGTGTTAATTATGAGAGAATTTGTCTTGATAGTAGAATGAAAATATGTTCAGAAGAAAATTATATTATAATTTTAATTTGTAATAATATAAAAAATAAAAAATATGTATTTATATTAAAATAATGAGTGAAAGATATAAATATATAATTTCGATTAATATGGCAATTTAAAATTATTATGATTTTTATAATATTTTAGAAGAAAATTTTATTTTAAGAGAACAACCAAAACGTTGAGTCGAAAACGAAGGCAAACGTATTCGTTTTCAGTGTCTTTCCGAAATATACTTTTTGTGCGGAGTAAGGGTTAAGAAAGAAATGAAATCTTTGTTACTAGTGAATCAAGTGGGCTCAAAGCGTTGGCTGAACACAATTTTCCAATTCTTGATTAGACGCAGACGCATATAAGGCTGGATAAAATTAGGAAAACGGGGAATAAAATGACCATATAGATATAATTAAAGCCTAATTGACTTATTATATTGGCGGCTGGAAAAATTATCCTACCTACTACTACTGTCTACTGACATTAACCCCAGGCCAATTAATGGGGAATACCAGTGATGCGTGATGCGTGATGCGTGATGCGTGATGCGTGATGCGAGGGTGCAGGGCTTTGTGTTCAACACGTACCAGTAGTCTAGTACTGCATACCGAGATGTGGCCCACCGACTGCCTCCTACCCCCTCATCTCAGATAACTACATTACACACACATCCATATTGACCAATCACATTGATATACAGATGTATGTAACAATGATAAACAGAAGTAAATGTAATTCTTAGATTCATATTCAAATCATTCAAGACTTTTGGACGCAAGAAGAATAATTGGTAAGAAATTGTTCATTTTTATAGCTACAATAATTATTGATTAATCGAAAATAGATGTTGTAATTCATTAATTTATTGGAGATAAGCCCCATATATATATATATATAGGATGTGAAAAAATAACCAATAAGTTTGTGTGCGCGAAAAAATATAAACTATATATATATGTATGTATTTTTCATTTTTAGTAGATTAGGAATGATATATAGAGAGAGAAGTATATATTCTAGTTTTTAGATACTTAAAAAGCTACAATTTCTTTATGAAAAATTCAGATAATTTTTTTTAAAAGTGATTATGAGTTAAGTAGCATAAAATTAAAAAAGGTGTTTGGCCAAATTTAAAGGTCTTTAAAATATTTTATAAAGTATTGTAAAATATTCAATAAGATTTTTAAAAGATGATTGTTTAACATCTAAATACAAGACGCATGTTAAAATATTACAAACCTCTTTAAAAAACTACAAAAATTTTAACTTATTTTTATAATCTTAATTATATTAATTAAAAAATTATTATTCCTAATGTCTTATAAATGTCACGATCTTATTTTATTCAAATTATGTTAAGAGCTTATTTGTAAAATAAAATATAAAATTTTATATACATTTTAAAAGTATTTCATAAATAATAGGAACTTTTAAAACTCATGAGGCCTCTTGAACCCCATATAAACAATTTTGTCCTTTAAATTTTGAAAAATGATTAAATAAGACAGGGATCTGTGTCTTATTCGACCGCTCCTAATCCAATGCGAAATAGTTATAAATGAAGACAATCCAAATATTTACAGCTTTTGTAATCACATGGAGCTCTCTTTTGTTCTTAGTTTATTAGTAATTTATTCTTAATCTAACCTAACCTAATTTAGGTATTAAAGAGCTTTAACTAGTTGATGGCGACTTCAATTAGCTTCATATATACTGTTGTAATCACATCAATAATTCCAAATAGTTATATGAATCTGGATTAAAATTGAATTCATTCTGTGGACTCGACTTTGACAATTTAATCCTAGATTCAGAACAACATTAAAAATTATTTAAATAAATTAGCCAATCACTTTTTAGGATAATCAGTAGTGAGTTTTATATCTACGCTTGTTATGTATATACATACACATGGACACATAATTAAGTTTCTAGAACATGCGCAAAGTTGCAGGCAAACCTACCACCTTCTTACGAAGTCTTAAGAAGTTATGTTCAACATTTGACTTGCTAACTTCTGACCAAATCATTAGCGTGTTAACGAATTAAAAAAATAAAACATTTTACTCTCCCCTTCAATTCTTTACACTCACCAATAATATTATATATATATATATATTTTATTTTTATTTTATTTTTTTCTTTTTTTTTGTGCATAATAGATTTTTTGAGGCTAAATATCTCCGTCGCTAGGTAGACTCTCACGTCAGTATATGCGTGTGCATAATGTACACATATGTATATTATATATATACCACACGTATTTATGACTGCAAGTGTGTGTATTTTGGCGATTTTTCTACAAATATAATATATATATATATATATATAATCCACGTTGTGCGGGCTAGCTAGCTGTATAACTGTGTTGAATGATCAAAGATCAAAATCCCGCGTATGGAAACACGCAGGAAAAATGCCCCAAATAATCAATTCTGAGATGCAAAAAGAAGTTATTTTTAATAATTTAAGAACGTGACCAAAAACTGTTTTTAGAAGGTTATGGGAACTGCGGCCAAAACGAAGGTCCGCGGCCAACATGCACCAACAAAGTCAACAAGGGCAGCCAAGTCATTTTCTATTCAACCAAAATTTTAAGACTAGAATAGTTTTTCACCATTATTTTATATCCATTTGTTTTTAGCTATCACAATCAATCTAATACATTTCACTTATTTGTTTCAAAATATTTAAATCACACTCTACCATTTAAAATAAATATTTTTTATCAAATATACTTGATACGAAAATTAGCTAATGAATTATTCACGAATAATTAAAGTTACACATACTCACTAGGCTTATTAATGGGCAAGGTATCTAAACACAAAAAAATCATACGCATCTCCGTATTTATTAAAAAATATGTAATGGGTATTAGTAGGATTTATACCTTATATTACCCATGTACCCAAACTCGAACATTACCCATTAGTTTACAATCAAATTTAAACTATTAGACTAAAATTATTTATACCAAAATGAAATATATAATAATGATAGGTTTTTAATATATATAAAAATTAAAAATATTTATTAATTCTAATTTATATAAAATTAAAATATATCAATTTTTTTAATAATATATATTTTTAACTGTTTACATATATTAGTTTGAATATATTATATGAAATAATAATATTAAAAATTAATTTTTCTTTAACTTTTGTTTATATACTGTGATAATGTGTAATTTGGGCTGGCGATTATATTCTAGACTTGTTATATTGTTCTTGACTTTGGATTGATCAATTCATTTGGACAATGCCTTCTCCTCATATGTGTGTAAAATTAGGCGAAAAAAATATATGTCGCATTATAAGTAATCATTAATACTTTGAGTCAAACACAGCGGCAATGGAAAATTTTAAAAAATTGTTGGTTTTGGTTTTAATACTTTCAATTTTTGAAAATCTTGATAATACTTGAAATAAATGTAAAGATTTACTAAATTAAATTTAATGGCTAAATTAAACGTATACATCAATTAAATTTAGGAAATATGTTTTTGTATTGTATTCAAAATAATTTTTTTTAGATATATTGAAAAGATTAGTCTATACATTAAAAACTTAAATCCAACTAGCTAAACCCAATGGGTCTTGGGCAAGTAGGGTGGGATAGAGTCATATTATATTGGGTATTTTAGGGTAGAGTAAAATTAGAGTTTTATTGTTTTGAGTATTTTAGGATATGAATTTGGGTAGGGTATTGACAGGTCTATTACTCACTAATACATAATTAATCTAGACTGTGTTCACATATTAAATGATTGGATCTAACTTAAAGTCAGAGAAAATAAAGAGCCCGTTTGGTTTCATCTTCATTTTCATTTTCTATTTTTATCATTTTCAAATTTTGAAAAATTAAAGAGTAAAAATGAGTTGAAAATCAGTTTGTATTTAAATAAATTATTGGAATAGTATTAATTATGTTAGTTTAGTAAGTTGTAGGTGAAAATAAATAGTGATAATGATAGTAAAAAGAAAGAATATATAAGTTATTGAGATAATGTAATTAGTTATTAAGAAATGTGTTTGAAGAATAAAAATAAAAACATGTTAGGTGAAAATATGTATAAAGTGAAACTTTTTAATTTTTAAATAGTAAAAAATATGTAAATAAAACCATACAAGCTGAAAGTCAAGGCATTGGATGATCTTAGCAAAAACTTTTTAATACTTAAATGAATAAAAATAACTAACCTTTACAAAATTTTATTTTGTTTTTGAAATTATAACTAATTTTTTTAATTTTGACACTAATTATCATATTATTAAAGTATCAAAAGTTTGATTTTTCAACTTGATCTAAAATTCGTGTCAAATCAAAATGAATGGGTAGCATCGGAGCAATGAAAGGAGCACGTAAAATAATGTAGTGAAGGAGCACACATAACATCTGTTATCTATTGTACTGTATGTTGTTCTGCATGAATTTTATATATATATATATATATATATATTATATAAAAGCAAATAAGTACAGGAGATGGAAAATCATTAATTAAGTCTTATAAAAGGCCGCCACGATCGATTGTCTGGTACTGCTACGATACAAAGACAGAGGGCAGATAGTCGTTTGAAAGATTATAATTAAGCTCTCTGTATATATAAACCTTGTAACACCGCTGTACATAAATCCCGTCAATCAACCATTCATCATAAGGATAATCAATGGCTGTGAAGAAGAAGATGAAGTGGCAGAACTATTTTCCCAGCTGTTTCAAGCCCGACAGCCCGAACCCGGACCAAAAGAAATCGGTCTCCAAGCAATCATCATTACAAAGGATTTTGTTCTCGGATTTGAGCAGTTCGACGACGCTTTCGGAGGATCTGTCTATTTCCCTGGCGGGCTCCAATCTCCACGTCTTCACTCTCCAGGAACTGAAGCTGATAACCCAGAACTTCTCATCCAGTAATTTTCTCGGTGAAGGCGGGTTCGGGCCGGTTCACAAGGGCTTCATTGATGACAAGATGAGGCCCGGTTTGAAGGCTCAGCCCGTGGCGGTTAAGCTCTTGGATTTGGAAGGCGCACAGGGCCATAGAGAATGGCTGGTATATATGCAACTTGCATTCTTTCATTTTATTGTCATACCTAGAAGCCAATTTGAATTTCTGTCGCATTTTTCTTGATCTGATATAACTGATTTTTCTTTTTCTTTCTTTTTTCCTGTCATTGAAATTAATCAACAGACTGAAGTTATTTTTCTTGGGCAATTAAGACATCCACATTTGGTGAAGCTGATTGGATACTGTTGTGAAGAAGAACACAGGCTTCTTGTATATGAATACATGCCCAGGGGCAGCCTGGAAAATCAACTCTTCAGAAGTAAGCTTTATTTTAATTTGTCCTTTCTTTTGTGTGTGTGTCTGTACTTTTCTTAACTTTATTAATTCACGATTGTAGGACTCCCTACTTAAACAATATAGCTGTAATTCACTAGAGCTATATTTTTATTTGGTCTTCAACTGGATCAACTTGTTGAAAAAGAGCTTAATTTGATATGAAAAGTATTCAGAAAATGTGCATAGGCTGTTTGTTCTTTGGTTGGAAGTTGACATTTGATGTGCCACTGTTGTGTGTATATGTATATAAACACGCGCACGCACACTGATTTGTCAACAAATTTGTTAAACAAATCCATGCTCAAGTTTATCTTGTTAAGCATGGCATTTGTTTATTGAACTGTCACTTCTGAACAGCAGATGGCAACTGGTAATGAATTTCACTGGACATTTCTGGATATAAGCTTGTTGAAATCATTCCTCAAATTTAAAATATTGTTAATTTTAGTACATGACTTGTACACCAGGGCCAAGAATTTTGCATATTTTACTACTTCATTAAAACTTAGGACAGGACTAAGAATTTCATGCAGTTGTTAGGAAGAAGAGATCTTAAATATTTATGTAACAAATAAAACATGAAGAGATTTTTGATATGGCATACTTATTAATTGATTTCAATTTTGATCATTAGTTTGATTTTGTTTACCTCAATCTAAACAATCTAATTTCTCAATGGAACTGAAGATTTTGGTTCTTGTGACAGGATTTACAGTTTCACTTCCATGGTCAACAAGAATGAATATTGCTCTTGGAGCTGCAAAAGGGCTTGCCTTCCTCCATGAAGCTGAAAAACCGGTCATATACCGTGATTTTAAAGCTTCGAACATTTTGCTGGACTCCGTAAGTTGTTTTTAGTTCTTCTCATTTTTTATCATCTTTTCAATAGGTACTCTTTTTGTGTACTTATCTACTATTCCATCTGGTTTTCAGGATTACACTGCGAAGCTCTCGGACTTTGGGCTTGCTAAAGATGGTCCAGAAGGAGATGACACACACGTTTCCACACGAATTATGGGCACACAAGGCTATGCTGCACCTGAATACATCATGACAGGTGATTGAAATTTTCTTGATCTCATATATACTTCTTTGATTGACTCTTAAGTACTTTGCATTATGGTGAAATATGAATTAATGATCTGATTAAATATGTTGTATATTGTACAGGTCATTTGACAGCAGCAAGCGATGTGTACAGCTTTGGCGTAGTACTGTTGGAGCTTCTAACTGGACGAAAATCAGTAGATAAAAGCCGTCCTCACAGAGAACAGAACCTTGCCGACTGGGCCAGGCCTACGTTGAAGAACCCCAGGAAGCTTAGCAGAGTAATGGATCCAAGGCTCGAAGGCCAATACCCCGAAGTAGGGGCTCAGAAGGCAGCCACAATAGCTTATCAATGCTTAAGCCACCGGCCTAAGCTTAGACCGAAAATGAGTGAAGTGATTAAAGTTTTGGAGCCCTTGAAAGATCTTGACAACATCCAAGTCGGCACATTTGTGTTTGCAGTTTCAACAGATAGTGATTCTCAGAAAGAATTTTCAAGGGAAGCCAAAAGGAGAAAGGAGAGTGGTCAGTATCACCCGAGGCAGAAACTCCATGAAGTCCATAAAAATCGGGCCAAATCTAGTGGATCTCCAGTTGTTTTCACAGAAACTGCTCTACAACAGAACCGTGAGAAAGGCTTGAATAGAGCATAAATAGAAACATTAGACTTTTTTAAACCCAAACTGTATATAAGGATTCGATACGACTAGATTTTCTATTGGTTGCATAGAGTGACGCATATGACTAGATGAAGTCTGAGCACGTTGTTAGCATACACATTTTTTTGTATTGATTGATAAACTTTTTTGTATTTCTTTCTCAATTGTAATTGAAATTAAGGTGATTGATTGAGAAATAAAGAAATGTTCCAATGAGTTTAATACATTATTTTCCAGACTGGTGTGAGATAGATCACCAGCTTTGACATGTTAATGCAAGAAATGTCATTCCAAGATTATAAAAAATTTACACTTGAGGACGTACAACCAAATCCCACCAGTTTGTTCTTTTTCCATAGATTAATTGGGCTCCTTCAATCAAGTACTTTCCCAAGTATGAACTATAATTCCTCTACAATTGATTTGTTTGAAGACAGCATGAAATCCCTTGTTTTTGTATGGTGGTTTTTGACTTTGTGGAGTCAACAATCACTGAACCCGCCCCCCGAAGAACAATTCAACAACAATAAAACAAATAATTGTTAGGTTTAGAGTGTCCCATCCCACGTTCAATACTAAACTTCTTAGGTTTAGAGCGACATACGTATTTTGGTTGAGTTTAGACTCTAGAGGGAAAACATATTTGACTTTAGTAGAGATGATAATGGGTCCAGGTATTTGTTCCCATCCCGCCCCGCCCCTCCCCTCCCCTCCCCTCCCCCATCTTCCCTTTGGACTCCCGGCGGGTTGGACCCACCCAACCTAGGAATTTTGTGTGTGTGTGTGTATGCATAGTTCCTGGTTTTGACTGAGTCTTGAAAGTATAATTTCATGTTCTCAATTTTGTGCATTTAGTGCTTCCCTTTGAGTCCAAAATTCTTAAATTTCACTGGATCAGAATCTCTCATGAGTTACTGTCATTTTTCGATTCAATGAACTCACAATAATTTACAATAAGTTTCAAATTGCAATTATATTGCTTTCAATTAGTACACCAAATAACACAAAATAAAACATCTTGTTTAAATTCTCCAAATAGTTGACATCAAGCGTTGTTTAAAACATTCTGTTTAAGTTAATCACATGACACAAATTCCTTCAATCAAATTAACCACCAAACAACTAGCTATGTGGTCTCACTATCATCTCCTCAATCTTCTTCCTCATCAAGCATTGTTGGACAAGTTTTTAATCCTCCAATAGTTGAACAAGTACCTAAACAATAAACAAATAAAATATATAAATTATGTTAATTGCTAAATGTATGTAAAATGACCAAGTATTATTGAAATTTCACTTACCATTTGCCTCATTCCATAACCATTGATGACCGCACATTAATGCCTCTAAAGTAGAGGGATGGAGCCTATTACGATGAGGGCTAACCAATCTTCCACTACTACTGAATGCAAACTCAGATGCAACTGTTGAAACTGGAATAGCTAAAATATCTCTTGTCATCTTCTATAAATCTGGATATTTCACTCCATTCCACCAACTTAACACATCAAAATTTGGAGTTCTTGGCATGACACTTTCCTCTAAGTACGTATGTAGTTCTGATGTCATAGACACTTTAGTAGTAGGATTTGAACTTGAAGCCACATATTGGTCATACAACTCTAGAGGGTCACTCTCAAATGGATCATTAATACTAGAAACACAAGATGACATTGTATTTCCCAAGCTTCCAAGACCAACATTTGGGTTATCATTTGATGTTGTAGCTCTAGATCAATATTCACTCAATAGATCATAACAATTTTGACAAACTTCATCAATTTTATGCTGTGATCTATCACCATAAATTAATGGGAAGTAAAATTCAACCAACTTCATTTTGTACCTAGGATCCAAAATTGCAGCAACTCCCATCATAATATAACAAGTATCCCATCCCAATACTTTGAATATTTTTTCAATATCTTTTTAGCCATATCCTGAATCATGACATTTGGACTCTTCACCCACTCATGTAATTTCAATTTAATATCACAAATTTTTGGAAAATAAAAGTTAGAAGTGGGATAGAGAGTGCCAGAAAACATCTCTGTCACTTGATAAAAGATTTTTAACTTCCCACAAATTTCAATTGCATTCTCCTAGTCTTCTTCAGTTGGTAGGCTTTTGTAGCACTTCTCTCGATAATAAACTCATGGAAACACATCTTTATATGCTATAGCAGTTTCTAGCATCAAAAAAATTGAGTTCCAACGAGTTTTACAATCTAGAGACAATTTTTTACTACAACCAATATGCAACTGATGAGCAGCTTCCTCAAACTTTTCTACTCTAGTAGGTGAAGCAGTCTAATATATGATACTATCACATATCCTCTCAATTGCATCACTAATAATTTCCAAACCATCTTTCACAATCAAATTCAAAATATGAGCACAACATTGCATATGAAGTACCTTTCCATCCAATAGCATATCTTTCTTTGGGAGCTTGTTCAAGAGATGATGAAACATGGCATCATTGGTTGTGCAATTATCTACTGTGATTGATAACAATTTTTGATCAATATTCCAATCCATTAATGATTCAGCAAGAAGATCAGACAACACTTCAGTTGTGTGTGGAGCTGGAACATATATGAACCTACAAAATAATAAAATGTAATAAATACATTTTTTAGTATATAAAACAAAAATGAAACAATTTAAAGTTAGGCATACCTCAAAATGCAATTTTGTAAAATCCAAGAGTCATCAATATAATGTGCAGTAATAGCCATGAAACCTCTTTTGTTGTTACTTGAAGTCTACATGTCAGTTGTGATAGCAACCCGACACTTAAGCTTGTCTAATAATTGATAACACTTAGCTTTCTCAGCATTGTAAATCTTGAGAATATCATTTTTTAGAGTATTTCTTGAGATCATATTAAAGCATGGTTAGAGACTAGCAACAAATCTTTGAAACCCAAGATGCTTAACTATAGTAAGTGGATAATCATGAAACATAACCTTCACCACAAGCTCATGCCTTGAGTCTTCTTGATTGAACATATGTGTCGCAAGCTCCTGGCTTCCCACACTTTTCTTGCTTGCCGTAAGGAAACTTTGACGAATATCCATTTTTCTTGGTCGCTTTTTACAAGCTCTATCATAATGTTTCATTAGACGTGTGGTTCCATAATTCGGTGGAGCTTTGAGGCGAACCTTGCAGTAGTTACACTCGGCATATTGAAAGTTGTCAACTTTCAATCTTTTGAAGTGGTTCTATGCCTCGGATGTTTATTTCCTCTTACTATTATCTTCAAAAATATCCTTATTTTGTATGCTATTATCTTTATTATTATCCTCAGAGGCCATTTCCAATCCCACATTGCTCTCTCGAATACTTATATAGATGGTTGAGAATTATTTCCTTCTTCAGATTCCATCTGTGACATTCTAAAGAAAAAAGAAAAAATATTACTTAACTAGTAGTTAAATATGATTGTTGGATAAAAATATGAAAGTAAGAGAAGTACTTGATGAGAAATTTAAAGTTCATAATACTAACAACCTAAATAATTGTAGTATGAAGTTACTCCAACAGTCAGAACAGTCTAGAGTTTCTCTTCTTAACTCTTAAGTATTAACATCAGCCTATTAGTTTTTTAAACCTTAACACTCAAGTAAGTTTTGTAAGTGGCAAGATGTCCTATACTATGTACCATCCAATTGTATACTATCAGTAAATCAAACAAGAATTCTAATCCATCTATGTGAATCTGTTTCAAATCAGTACAAAATCTGAGTAAAATAACTTTTGTAAAATCTGAGTAACTTGCTTCTGTATAAAATCTAACTATTTGAGACTAACCATTAATCTAACATAGAAATAATGGACTGCACATTTTTTTTACTTTTGGGTGAATCATTTTCAACAGACAAAAAGTCACCCAGAATAAACCTCACACAATACCTTCAGTCTTCAAATAACCTTATGAATCCCAAAGAACTAATAAAAAATGCTAATCAAGATC
>JACGDI010005691.1:74336-89879 GCA_014898725.1 Jacaranda copaia
CTATTTCAATTTTAGATAGCAAAGAATGTGAAAATAATATTTGAGAATGAAGGCCTGAAACTCATGATCTCATTCATAATTTCAAACCCACACCAAGCGAGATAGATTCAGAAATTATTCTAGTACTTGAATCCATTATCATCCCTATTATAAGTAAATTCCACTCTATCAGCTAGGGGTGGGCAAAACAAAAAAATAAAATAAAATAAAATGGAACCTTCCACACTAGATCCTTAACAATGTGGTTCTTTAGCAAAAATTAGTTCAGTTGGTTACTTACTACGTATAATTTGATTAATCAAAGTTAATCAAACTGAACTATTTTTATTTAAAAATAAAATTTAAAAGATAATTGATTTTCCAACTTTAGATTTAAGGAAATTGTGTTTTTTGGTAGAAGCTTATTTTATGTTAATTGTTAGTGAGATTTGGATGAATATTAATTTGATTGAAAGTACTTTATGTTTTAATTTAGCTTGATTTGTATCTTTATCTTAATTGTTTGATGTATTTTTAATTTTGAAGTTACATTGTGCATAATAATTCAGTATATAATACGAAATGGAGATGTTGTTTGCTTGATGTATTTTTAATTTGAAATTAATTTGATATGAGATGGGAGTATTATATGTTACATTATTAATTTTGAAGTCATATTTACTTGTTGTATTGTAGATTTTGTGATGAGAAATTATCAAATTGATGGGGATTCGTCCACTATAATTGAACTTTTTTAAATAATTTGGTTCAACAAAATTGAATCAAACTAAATCAAGTCAAAATGAATATTTTTATTGATTAAATTTTAATTATTTTAGAAAATAATTAATCGTTTAACTGAATTGTAATAATTGATTTCAAATGGTACGATTTCTTTCTTCTTAAGTGGTTATGGTTTGATTTTATACTCCAAACCGTATCGAACCAAATTTTCAATTTGGTACGATTTTCCAAATGAGCCAACCTGCTGGACTCTATTCAATGGGCTAAAGTGCTGTAGGAACACTGTAGTCCAAACGTCTCTCATGTCCAGCCCTCTCCTGGGCCCGAGCCTACTACAGTTGGAGCCCAACTGGGCTCAAGATTCGGAGAATGTAAACTTGTAAAGGGGCTCAAATGAGATTCTTATACCTGGTCGTTCACGATGAATAATTAACTTCAGCTAAAATTCAAATAAGGGGATTACATGATATTTTCTCAAAAATTACGTAATTCAAATACTTTCTCCACAATTTGATTCAGGGCAAACAACATGTGTTGCTCCCTGAAATGCTGAAAAGTAAGAGGACAAACAACCTCCCATGAATTGCCCCTTGAATTTTTAAAATGAGATCTGTAATAACAATTGATTACATTTGTAATAATATTACTTCAAAATATATGAAATAACATGTATAATCTTTATTATAGATATTATTAATTATAGTTTTTGAAATAAATATAAATCCACGACAACTTTCATGCATATGCATATCCATATCCAAAAGGCATATTTTTCGTCTATTTCTCTTTCCATAAAATGTCGCTTTGAAACCTAGTTTGACAATCATACATAAAAGAAGAAACCATATCATATTTTCCCTAAATTAAACTGTGTGTGTGTATACATATATATTTTATTTTATATACAATCTATAGAAATGATTACATATATGTTGTGAATTTTAGGAAGACTTTCCATACTTACATCTAAAAAATAAAATTTGGTTTGAGCTATTTGAGCTCGAGCTCGTCAGCTAAGCAAGTCGAGTAATAGCAAGTTCAATAATATTCAACTTAAAAATTCATAAGCCTAAATAAGCTTTTTTTTTATACATATATATAGTTACAACTCAGACCTATATAATAAAGGCTTATAAAGATAAGTTGTATCAATATTGTTGGATTATACTTTTTATGAAGTTGTTTGTTGTATGGTTTGCAAGTTTATAATAATAGAATTTTTTTTTTTTGAAGTCTAAATGAGCTCAAATTCATCTGAGCCCATACAAATCAAACTTTTCTTCTTCTTATGACAAGCTTGTGGAGCTTTGGCCTATTTTAACAACTTGAGCCTGAGCTCAATTGTTTAAACTCATCTAGGTAATTCTACTATATTTGAGTTTAATTCTTTTACAACTCTATTGTTAACTAATTGTATGAGGAAGAGTTGTAATTTAACATTCTTAACTTATTACACAAGGAGGAATTCTAATTCGATATTTTTAAGGAATTATATAAGGAATAATTCTAATTCAATGAAGAACGTTACTTTTTTAGATGTAGATGCGAGCACTTCCAAACCAAAGAAACTGCAATTGAAAAAGATCGCGTGGGTCGTGGGGCGTAGCCCAATTATACTTGAACTCTGTCAGAGCCCAATTCTATTAAATACCATACGATGAATTTTCATTGCTTCGCTTTTAGATTTTAGTCGTACAGAATTTCAGTCCCATAGACGGAAGACAACTCCGAAGCTCTAACCAAACAGGTGCTCTAGCAAAGCGAAGATGGCCTCACTCGACACCGATGTGAACATGATTCCCACCGGCGAGGGATCCTCCGGTGCCGGCCCTTCCAACACTAATCCGACGTCGTCCACCAAGAAAGCAAAGCGATTCGAGATCAAGAAGTGGAACGCAGTCGCTCTCTGGGCTTGGGGTATACAATCAATCCTAATTCTAGCTCTGTTCGTTTGTCCATACAGTTACTCAGCATTCGTGCTGAAGAATTTGTATTCTGATTTTGAGATTTCTCGAGACCTAACCCTAATTGTTGATGCAGATATTGTGGTCGATAATTGTGCTATTTGCAGGAACCATATTATGGATCTGTGTGAGTCTTTTATTTTCGTTTATCCTTTTTTTTTTATTTTTTTTCGATCAAATTTTATTGGTTTAATTTTTGTGGTACTGTAATTAGGCATTGAGTGTCAGGCTAATCAAGCCAGTGCTACAAGCGAGGAATGCACGGTTGCTTGGGGTATGTTTTGCGGTTGCATCTCTCCTTGTCTTTTATTTTATTTTATGGCTCTGTTGCAATAATGTTGTTTGGATATTGATGTGAATGTGATTGAATTTGTTGGCACAAAATAGGATATTATTTTTTGTTTGGTTAGTATTTTTTCTGTTGGGGTTTTTTTTTATTTCTTTTATTTTTGGTTATATGGTTTATTTTAGACTTAATTAACATGTATCTTGTAGGGAAACAGGAAGTGTTAACGATGTCTTGCAGCAACAATTTGTTTTTTAATAAATTTTCCAGATTAATACTGCTGATTGGTGGTGCTTGCTTAATTTGATTATACGTTTGCTTATATTGGAGCGACTGTCTGAAGATGTGATTACCCTATCTAGATTTGTATAAGTGACTAGAAGAAAAGTAGTACTAAATGTGCGTTGAGCAGAATATTTGTTGACCGTTTTGTTTGCTCATGCATCTAATGGTTGCTTTTGTATTCCCTCTTGTTTGAGCGCACAGATGTTTTTTTGGGTTTGATGTGCTTTTACATGTTTATTGATAAGTTCCTTTTAAGTAGTATTCTTCTTTGTCTAAAAGTGATGCGTATCATTTTCTTGAATTGCCCTTGTGCATGTCAAAGGGATGGATATCCACTTAGCAAGATTGTCTTGTTACTCTTTTATAAATTTGGGTGTATTTACTTTTTTCCTTAAATTTTTCTTTGGGTGAATATGTCCTACGGGAAAATTTATTCTGCAGAAAAGATGTCAAGGAAATAAGTGTGGGATAGGTACTCTGGATTCTGGTCACAATGTCAGTAAGAAGTGCATGTAGATCACTTAGCCTGTGGCAAAAGGTTTCTTGAGGCTATTCAAAAGACCCTCTAATTTGGTGATCTTGAAAATCATGGAGTTTCAATGCTGGAAAATTAAGTAAAACTATTTTTCACAAAGCTTGTTCTGACATGTTATCATGAAATCTAAAGCAAACAAATTTTGTGGTTTTCTCACTTGGTTCCATCCAAAATTGAATTTTAATTTCACATCTGAGACAGTTTAAGTGAACCCTTTCCACCAATATAAGATGTGACTTTAAACTCGTTTTGTTACCATTTCCTTGCCAAATTCTGAGCTGTATTCCTACCATTGAGTAGCCAATTTGGGATTTTCTCTTACAGCTTGTTTGGTTATGCTTTCATTTTCATTTTTCATTTTCAATATTTTCAAATTTTGAAAAGTTAGTTAGAGAAAATGAATTGAAAATGAATTGAAAATGAATTGAAAATGAATTTGTATGTGGATAGTTTGTTGGAAAGTAATGATTATATAGGGTTATGGTTTAGTAAGTTGTAGGTAGAAAGAGATAATAATAATGAAATAGAGAGAAAAAATATATAGGTTATCGGGGAATGTGTTTTAAGATGAAAATGAGTTGAAATTTTGGTGAAAATAGTGATAAGTTGTTGATAATTCATTTCTAAATAGGTTAAATGGATGAAAATGAAAACGAAAACGAAAACATAAACAAACATGCTCTTAATTTTATGGTTCACTTGATGAGCATTATTGAGTATGTAAATAGCAGCATCTGAGATTTTATAATATGAAAATCAACTATGTTGAGATGTCTGAATTTAAGAGTTAGCTTTGCATTATACCAAATGTATCAGTTGTCATGTGGATAGAATGTCTCTAAAAATATTCTCTTGGCAATATTACCAATAGTGGACATTAAAAATTGATGTTATTTAAGGAATATTCTATTACAATGAGCGAAGGTTGTAATAAGAGCCTCTTGAAAGTAACTTTTGGCAAATATTCTTGATTATGAGTGTCGTTCATTGCAATTGCCTGTCATTATCAATTTTGTTGTTTTTCTTGAAATGTGACCCTTGTGAAGTGGTTATAGTATGCATGCTACCAAAGATTCCAAACAAAAGAATTGTTATGGTGAGTTGTTTGTTGACAGTTTAAATATGTAATAATCTTTAGCCAGATAATATTTGAAGAATATTTCCAGAATCAAAAACTAAAAGTCTGACAAGGCCTGATGTTATATGGAGCCATGGCATATACTTTTCTGATGAGTATATTCCATCTCTCTCTTTGGTCTACCAGCCATGTTTTTACATTGGTTGATTATTTTTTATTTGTTCAGGCACTTTCTGTGGTATTACTCTGTTTGAGTACTGTGATTCTTTAACGAAGTTTTTATGAATGAAAGCAGGATGAAATATCGGTTGAAAAGGAAGTTTTCATTTATAAGAGAATTCAAACCAAGACATTAATTTTTGTATTCCTGCATCAATCTTTCTTTTTGAACCTCCCCGTCTAAAACTGATTAGTAAATAAATCAATAGACAGTTGCTACTCAAAATGTGTTGCGCATGTTTTATTTATGTGACAGTCTACCATGTCAAGTGGTTAAAATTTTCCTGCTGCTAGAAAAACTTGCAGCTCCTGGAGAAACTGAACAAAAATTTGGCATGGCTTAGGCCAACTGGTAGAATCGCATCATTGACTTCAACTTTGCTGGTCTGTTAAGTTCTCTCATTTACATCTATTAATGGGTTCCTCTTGCAGTTACATTGGTATCACTGATGTAATATAAAGGGCTTTTTTTTTTTTTTTTGCTCCCCTATGTAGGTCTAGTAGTCTTTGGTTGGGTCTCGCTGAGGAACTTTACTATTTTGGTACTTGCAGCTAGTTTTTGACATGTTTCTGTACATCATATGATGCAAGCGATGCTTGCCAATTTTATTATGTCTTTTGTGTTAAAATTTTTGGCTTTGGTTATTATCTTAGCATAATAACTTCATTCCCCTAGTCTATTATCAAGAGAAGATTAATTTCTCTATCTAACTTCTCAATTTGTTGGGCAGCATTGCCCACTATCTTCAGGTCCAGTAGCTCCCTGCCATGCATAATATAGACATTTTGAAACTTCCTCAGTTAGTATAACTTGGAATAATCATAGGATTTTCACTTGACTGAGATGGCTTAGGTGAGGAGGAAAAAATATGAGTTTTAATGAAAGGGAGAGCAGATAGGGTGGGTTCTATACCATGGTGGAAACTTTAAGAAGTTCTAGTAAACCTGTTTGGATATCAATGTGTTCATGTTGTATATAATTCCTCTGTTTCTATGAGAAAAACCCCCCTTTTCTTTTCATCAATTTGCTTCCCTTAAATGTTCTACAGGTGTATGCAACCATGCCTTTCACTTTCACTGCATTAGCAGATGGCTCAAGACACGTCAAGTTTGCCCTCTGGGTAAGTGCCATCCCATGTTGCTGTTTATCTATATTATCTTGAAACTATTTGGGTGGGGGTGTTTACATCTACTCTATAACTCAATTCTACAGATAATAGTGAGTGGGAGTTTCAGAAGTATGGTCACTAAAACCTTTCCTGGAATCGACTGGGGTATTCACATTTTGCCAACCAGATTGGAATGGACCTGGGAGTTTCAGAAGTGTGGTCATGCAGTAACAGTTGGACAGATTGAAACTGCTTCATCGCTTTACTGCAATCTTCTAGTTTTTATTTTGTAGCAAATATGTGAAAACCTAGAGTTCTTGGAGTATAGCTTGTGTATATTCCAGGATCTGGATACTTGTGCATGATTGTGACATATATGTTGCAAGTTGGAATGAATCCCTGTAATGCAGAAATTGTGCGAATGAATGGACATGCTTTATGTGGTTTGGCTTGCTGCTGGCATTCTCTTCTACTCTGCATTAGCCCTTGATTTTGCTAAACATTCTTTAAGAATGTGTAGTGCCTGATGGTTAGCTAGCTAGCCAAATTCTCAGAAGGTTAGGAATAGGATTGAAATTCCTTTCTATTTTGCGGGCTTCTTATTGAAGTTTCATCCTTCGTGGGTAGTTGCTTAAACCTAATATTTCACGGATGGTGAATGCCTTGGATAGAAAATTCAACTGTTTTAACAAATCTGAGTTAATAAGAGGGCAGGGCAAGGCAACTCTTCTTCGTCATTTTATTTTATATTTCTGAATCAATTAAACAAGCAATACTTGGTCATTCACGAAGAAAAAACACTGAAGAAATAATTTTAGAATAGGTTTGAGACACTTTCTACGTCATTGTGGCATCATGAACAACTGTCATAAGATTGCATTTCATGATGAATTTATTATAGAGCTATACCATCCACTCAAATGATACTAATCAATATAGTTATTGAATCATTATGTTATTAGCTTATATCTTACTAAATGGCTGTATTTGTATTTAATGATTTTCAATTAAGTCGATTGATTACATATTTAAGTGATATGGTTTTCCTTTTCCATTTACACAGTACGTTTATAACATAACAATCAGATGCCATGAATCCGATTTGGTCTGGCAGACAGTATGATGCCTATGCATTTAACAACAGCACAATAATCATGTAGAGAGAGCCGACGCCCATCTTTATCTCTAATTGAAAATTTTTCACCTAAATTTGATAAAAATAAGCAAAAATCAGTGGTGATGATGTTGTTGTTATGGTCAGCATCCCAAAAAATAATGCCCCACGGCCAAATATGATATGATGTAGTTAAAATCATAATGTTTTGCTTTTGATAAATGCCCAAGAGGGTGTTTTTGATAATATCGAGGAGGGGGACACAAGTCCGCACAACAGTTTACACTGTGCTAGTACATATTTATGCATGAAAGACAGCACTGCTTGTCCCTTCCCCCTTTTTCTTCATGAATTCTACTGTCTCTGTCTGGGAACTCAACTCAGTCCTTCCTCCAATTAGTATATAATACAACAGTAAAGGTGAAAAAGGGAAAACCAAAAGGGTCAATTTCAGGTTGCTCTTTTCTTTTGACCTCAAATGTTGTAGGAAAAAAAAATAAAATATATATATGTGTATGTATGTATATAGTTTATTCAAATTTTCACCCCCTTTCAAATATACATCAGCGTTGTAGTATTATTGTTTCAGAATTTTGTTTGCATGTAAAAATGTAGACAACTAATTTAAATAGAATCAATTGTAAAGTGGTATCTTCGAAATTGTCTCATTTATCTTTGATTTAGTTTCAATTAGTTGTTTTATATTATCACTTGTAAATAAAGTTTTGAAAACTCAACATTTAATTTCAATATTTTCCAATTATATAGTGAAGAGAGAGAGATAGAGAGGTAAAATAGGATATAAATTATATTTTTGTTGAAAAAGGCCAAAAAATATATTTTCTATATTATACACAAAGGGCTATGCCTTACTGGTATATTTTCATATGAGATAACAAAGCTAACTCCAGTTGAAAAAATTATAACAAGCCGGTCCCCCCACCCCCGCCGCACAAATGACATTTCCTCATCTTAACTTCCTCTAAATTACCAAAAAAATCAAAATTATTAAAAAAATGTAATAAGAATAAATAAATATTCTATTTATTTCACACTATAAAAAAAATTAGCACATATTTCGAATGCATCAATTTACTAATTTTTGTAATTTAAGAAGGCGAAGTATCGCTAAGCTTATAATTGATAGGTCCAAATTAGAGTGCGCCCAGACCAAAATTATGGATGGGCACTCTAAAAATTTCTCTCGTAGCTTGTAATTAATAAATTATTAGTAATTTGGCATATTTAATGTATATGTTAAAAATTTTTTAGAATTCTTTCGCATAATAAAAATTTTATTTTCTTTTGTATAATATAATTTTGTTTCAATAATTTTAATATACTTATTTTAACTTTTCCATAAATAAGAATTAAAAATTTATTATAAAATAGTAATTGTAGGCATAAGATAGGTGAATTATAAATGGTAGTTATTATATAACTTCTTGTCATTAGAGTTAAAAAAAGAGAAAAAAAAATAATTTAAATTTACACTAGTAAGAAGATATGTACTTTACCAATAGTATAAATACTTATATGTATATTTAAGAAAACTACGTATAGGCTTCATCTTTTCTTAAGTTTATTATTTTATTCTCTTAACTTGGAGAAGAAGCTTCTATCCCAAAAATGATTTTCCTTTTTTATCAAAATCATAACCTAAATTCAAGATAGAATATGAGAGTTGAGACCATTAATTCTCATCAGTATTTTGAGGTAATAACATAAATTTACATGAGACTTCTGTGTCAATTTATTTAGAGGAATAAAGTATACTACGCAGCAAACAGATTGCAGCAGTCATTCCTTTTTAATATTATGCCAGAACTGCCCTCATTGGAGCTCTGTTACAACAGCCCATACCTACCATTCTTCTTGACGATTTTATGTCGAACAAAGAAAGTTGAAATTTGTGAAGACTTGACATTTATTCCTGGGATGATTATATAGACTTCTGCTTATATGTGAATATATTATTTAAATTTTCATAATTATATTTATCAGTTAAAAAATGAGAAAAACGAAATGTAATTTTTATCCTGCGATAATCCATTAAAACCAAAACAAAACAAAAAAAAAAAGTGTCAAAATTAAAAAATTTAAGTTGACAAAAGTATCCCTCTACCCAAAACTTTTAAATTTAAGCATTCTTTTCCTCCCTCTAAAATATATATATATATATATATATATATTTATATCTACCCAATTATGGTTTGTGGATGCATTGCACAATGCAAAGGACATCATTAAGAATTCATGGTGGCCATCATAGGCAAGCAAAAGCGTTCTTAGGGTTGTAAAGTTCATAGAATAGTTAATAATTAATTATCTTAATTAAAAATATTCATCAAATCTGAAACGCCAAGATAAATTAGTTAAAATAAGAGAAAAATACTAAATAATTGGTTAACCAATGTTTTTGAAGAATACTAGAATTAGAAGCACTTGAAATTCATGCACAACCTATACAAGGTGATGCTCCTTTCATCCTCAATAAATCCTAGCTTTGAAAAACATTGTAACAAGTGAAATTTTGTAATTGAGGTTGAACTATGATCTAATGAAATTACACTAATTTCCTCAAATTTTCAAACTTAGATCTAAGAATACCTTTTGTGCAATAAAACCAAGGCCTAGGGGATTAAGATATATATATATATATATATAATCTCGACAAATCTTCAGCATTTCCAATTAATAATAAATATGTTGTCTTCACTTATGGACATAAACTTGAACTGTTTGAATTTATATATACATATATATATATATATATATATTCCTTTCCTATTCTTCAATATACTAAACTTTCATTATCTTTGCATTATTTAGCCAGTCACATGTTACGATTTTTCTTCTCTCTTTTCTTCTTTGTGTTTTAATAGAAAAAAGATAAAGAAGGGATGCCCATTGTAATAACCCCTAAAAGTGTAACTATACGACTCCTTCACTATTATAAAATACCTAATTTGAAGTATATCTACTGTTCAAATGATGAATTTTTCGCGATAATTCTACTAAAATATCAATTGAAATGAAATTTCTTTGTCAAAAAAGTAACTCGTCTTTATGCTAGAATTTAATAATTTGGAAAAATTAGAGCATGATTGGTACAAATACTAGGAGGCACAAACCAAGTCAATCTATATGTGCAAGGCAAATTTTGGATGGAGTTGGGCTTATTTATGGGGAGGCTGTAGAGTTGGTTGATGTCTAAATGCAGTTGGGTGCAATAAAAATATCAAATATTGTAACTACATAAGTTTGCTATTTACAAACACTTAATATAACCATATAAATAAAATACCTACTTACAGCCTTTGTTCTAAAAGGCTAGTAGATACGTACATGTCACTATGACATTGCTTTCTTTAAATTAATTGGCATTAAGATTGCATGGAGAAGATATTCAAATGGCAAAGCCATGAAAATCAAACAAAGTGGACAGCCAAAAGAGTACCTTGTTGGGGGTGGGGTGGGTGTGATAATTGTGAGTTTATAATATATATGGGCAATGCAATGTGCCTCATGTGGTACTTTATTAAAACTTTCTACGCATCTATTATTATCTCAAGGGTAAAATAAGGTTATGAGTTTTAATTATTATTTTATAGTTAGTTTAGATCATTTATTTTTTTAATTTATATTTTATTTTTATAGATATACGATATATGTACTATACAAAAATGTGTGATTGAAAATCAGATATATTTGACATGTACATATTAAAATAAAATAACAAATAAATATAAAATAAAATAAAATAAAAAATTTAAAATGTTTTATAGTTTACATAGTTAAACTAAAGAATTTGTTAAGATTAGAAAAGGTTTTAGTAGCAATGTATTTATTCATTTCTTTTAGAAATTTATAAGATGTTAATGTTTATTTTATAAGTTAAAGTTCTTTATTTAATAATTTTATCAAATTTTAATAATATTACAGAATATTTTAAAAAGTTTATTAACTCTATTAAATACCTCTAGAACTTTAATCGGAAAAAGAAAAAGGAAAACCCTGCAGAGCTTTGTAAAGTTTCAACTTTATCTCAAAAACTGCAAAATAAATGGAAACCAGTTACGCTAGAGGACAAAAACCACCCACTTCCGGAGCTGGCAATGGCATTGTCGTAAATCGCAAACCATTTGAGCCTTGTAATTATTCTACTCACGTTTATAACCCCGACAACCAAGCCTCCTTCCCTTATATCCTCTGACAGTCTCGCCGGACTGTCTCCACCCATTCCACACACACAAACACACACTCACACACAGAAAAAAAAAAAAAAAGTATATCTATTGTTATCTCCGTTTCTGTAACAATGGCGTTCAGCAATTTGATCTGGTTCTGTGCCATTGCCTTAGTTCTTTACTCATGTCTGCCTCTTATCTCCGCCAAGAAAACTTACGTCGTTCACATGAAGCATCACCAGAAGCCCGCATCCTACGCCACCCACGCCGAGTGGTACTCCAACCATTTCCAGTCCCTCACTTCCGCCGCCCCAGATTCCCTACTTTACACCTACGACACCGCCTACCACGGCTTTGCCGCCGCCCTCACCCCGGAGGAAGTTGAGTCCCTTCGCCAATCAGATTCTGTACTTGGAGTGTATGACGATACAATTTACAACCTCCATACCACTCGCACTCCAGAGTTTTTGGGTCTTGACACCGAGCTCGGCCCGTGGGCGGGGCACAGTCTGCAGGAACTCAATCAGGCCTCTCAAGATGTAATAATTGGCGTTTTGGATACGGGGGTCTGGCCAGAATCTAGGTCTTTCAGCGATGTTAGTTTGCCTGCTGTGCCGGCACGATGGCGCGGCAAGTGTGAAGCTGCTGCTGATTTTGATCCCAAATTCCACTGCAACAAGAAGTTAATTGGTGCTCGGTTCTTCTCCAAAGGATATATCATGGCATCCGAAACAAAGGAATCCCAGTCCCCCCGAGATACCGATGGCCATGGCACCCATACGGCGAGCACCGCGGCTGGTTCTCAAGTGGAGAACGCTAGCCTCTTAGGCTACGCCAAAGGAAATGCCCGAGGAATGGCACCCCACGCCAGATTGGCAACCTACAGAGTTTGCTGGAAATCTGGTTGTCTAGGGTCAGACATACTTGCTGCAATAGAGCGTGCAATTCTGGATGGAGTCGACGTCTTGTCCCTGTCTCTAGGCGGTGGATCTGCGCCTTATTTTCACGATACAATTGCTGTTGGAGCTTTTGCGGCGATGGAAAGGGGGATTTTAGTTTCATGTTCAGCAGGTAATAGTGGACCTGCCAAAGAATCACTTGCAAATGTTGCCCCATGGATTATGACTGTTGGTGCTGGCACAATAGATAGGGATTTCCCTGCTTTCGCTACTTTAGGCAATGGCAAGAAATATACTGGGGTGTCATTGTATAGTGGAAAAGGCTTGGGGACAAGGTTAGTGGAACTAGTTTACGACATAGGCAACAATAGTTCTGGTAATTTGTGCTTAGCCGGGTCCCTCGAACCCGCCATCGTGCGTGGAAAGGTGGTGTTATGTGATAGAGGGATTAGTCCGAGGGTGGGGAAAGGTGCGGTGGTGAGGGATGCTGGAGGCGTGGGGATGATACTGGCGAACACGGCGGCGAGCGGGGAGGAGCTGGTGGCAGACAGCCACTTGTTGCCGGCGTTGGCGGTGGGGAGAAAAGTCGGTGACCAGATTAGGCAGTACGTGAAGACGGCCAAGAACCCGAAGGCGGTTCTCAGTTTTGGTGGGACGGTGGTGAATGTAAGACCGTCGCCGGTTGTGGCGGCGTTCAGCTCTCGGGGGCCAAATATGGTGACGCCACAGATCTTGAAGCCGGACGTAATTGGGCCAGGCGTAAATATCTTGGCCGCTTGGTCACAGGCGGTGGGGCCCACAGGCCTTGATACAGACACGAGGAAGACTCAGTTCAACATCATGTCTGGTGAGTATCAACAATAACGGCTAAAATTTCAATTACTCAAATTTATTTTCTGCTTTATTATGATGCTTATTTAATGATTTGTGAGTCAAAGTTATGTTATTTGCATCGATATTATCGGAATCATGAGCACTCTATTTAGTGCTTTGGTCTGTAAAACAATGAACTCAAAATTTTTGAAAATGGCGATAAGGCTGAATTCTGGTCCTTGAAAGATAGAGCCATAAACTAAAAGCAGACCTCTGATAATCTTTTTCAAAGCTCGTGACCACTTATGTTCACATTCCATAAATATGAGCAATTTTTTAATATTTAGAATGAAGATCTCTTCCTAACAGCGGGCCCCCGTTTTTCAACTTCTATTTTATGGAGTTAGGGCGTGCTTGAAAAGATTTTGGCCTATATCCTTTCCCTCATCTCACGCAGAAACACAATTCTCAATTCTTTCTTCCCCGATTTTGGTTTTGTGTTGGGCTGGACGGACCTACCCAAAATGTATAATAATCATGGACAAGAATAAACTTGTGAAGGATATAAAATACTCTTAATAGCCCAATAGAAAATGGCATGAGTTTTCTTGGTCAGTTTCTGATAAAAAAGACTTCATTGATGTATCAAGTGTTTGTGAAATTTGCAGGTACATCCATGTCCTGCCCACACATAAGTGGGTTAGCGGCTTTGCTTAAGGCGGCACATCCCAATTGGAGCCCCAGCGCAATCAAATCAGCATTGATGACCTCGGCCTACACACTCGACAACACCAACACCCCTCTCCGTGATGCTGCTGATTATTCACTCTCCACACCGTGGGCTCATGGAGCCGGCCATGTTGATCCCCACAAGGCCCTATCTCCGGGGCTCATCTACGATGCCACCCCAGAAGATTACATTTCATTCCTTTGCTCCCTGGATTACACCATTGAGATGTTACAGGCCATTGCCAAGCGCCCAAATATCACTTGTGCTAGGAAATTCCATGATCCTGGCCAGCTTAACTACCCGTCCTTCTCCGTGCTGTTTGGGACGTCCAGCGTTGTAAGATACTCCAGAGAATTGACCAATGTAGGAGCTGCTGGATCGTTTTATCAAGTTTCTGTTGAAGCGCCCCCAGCTGTGGTTGTGAGTGTGAAGCCCTCAAAGCTCGTGTTCAGAAACATTGGCGATAAGCAAAGGTATACTGTTACATTTGCGTCGCAGAAGGGGGTGAATTTGGTGGGTAGAGCTAGGAATGCATTTGGCTCAATTACTTGGAAGAATGCACAGCATCAAGTGAAGAGCCCTGTTGCCTTCTCATGGACGAGGCTGTAAGATTATTTCATGTTGTTAGTGCTCAACCTTATTCACTCCAGTCGTGGCAGCGGGTAGCCTAATGGGCTAATTTAGGAATCTCGGACAGTATTTGCAAATATTATGTTCTCGAAAGTTGATTTCATGTCTTAGTGAAGTTAAGGCAGTGGAACTGGGCATCCTCCCATGCCAGAATTGGCCTAACTTATTTGGTTTAGTGGGAACTTAGCCAAATTTGAGCCCAAATACAACAAAAACCCAGAAACATGGATGTCCTATATATGGGTTTTATTTTTCTTCCTTCTGTTAGCCTACATAGCAGATTGCTATTCATTCAAATCTTCATTTGGTTTGTGGTCGATGGTTCCTCTTTTGGGATGATTTTAAAAACTGATACAAGAAAGATCGCCTGTTTACAAATGAAACTTCAGCCTACTCTCTAGCTGTGCACAATAGGCATTCCTTCACCTATGTGGCTAGCTTCTTAGTGGAACTACAATACCCATGAATGTTTCAAGCATTAACGGATTTATGATGTCCTTAAACATCTTAGGTGCTAACGCATTCAAAAAGCCTACAACCTTGGCTGACAAGTTTGACCGACTTCTTGTCGACGGACTTTTGGAATATCAAATAGATAACTTCTTACTATGATACAGTTATTAATCATATACGAAATATTAGTCACATGACAAAGTGCATTTTTCCCTGCAGCCCAAGTTAAATTTGAATATATTTTTCCCGAGCTAGCAATGGATCAGTCCAATGTCAAATTGTTAGGCTGTGTTTCCATACATTTTTCTAAAAAAATTTTCTACCTTCAAAAAAATTTCAAAATATAGACATATTCTTTATTTTTTTTTTCAAAAAATTTAAATTTGATATCCAAAAAATTCCTCCTAATTCATCCAAAAAATACTGCATCCTAAAAATCACACGCACTTCCATATTTTCTCACTTTATCTTTCACGTCACTCATTCATTTATCACTCTATCATTTTCCTTATTCA
>JACGDI010005691.1:89979-130686 GCA_014898725.1 Jacaranda copaia
ACTTCAAACATGGCTTGCTGCAACAATTATTACATACATTAATGCTCTCGCAGTCGCAACAGCAATCACAGCAGCCACTGCAGCGTGGCATCTCAAGATGAGGCTTGCAGCCACAACGGCAGATCCATGATACGTCGAAACAGGATATTCCACTGCACCAAACAGGTAACTCATGTCAAAAAAAAGTATTAAACAAGGAAGTATTTCGCCCCTCAAAGCCGGAGTTTTTAGAAGTTTCATGAAAAAAGAAATCTTGACAAAATAGCACTTAAATTGAAGCAAACAGTTTGAGAGGTTGGTACCAGAGCCATTCCCAGAAGCGACATGATCGGCGAATCTTCTTGGCTCTGCTATCAAGGACGAAAAGATAGAAAAAGATAAAACAAATAAAAACTGCGCATTATTCATCAAATGTACGGAAAAGAGAAGCAGTTTCTGTTCTTACGTAGGCATTAGAGGATCTGGATTTCCTGTTACAAAATCTGCCACCCTGCAAGTTCAAATATTCATTTTTTAACTGCAAATTCATGATGAGATAGGAGCATGATTGGCGCAATTGGAGGAATCAAAAACTATACAAAACTAGGTTGATCTCTTCTTTCCAAAGGATTCTTGAAATTCAAAGTTAATAGAATAACGTACTCTTTACAGGATCTTGATGCGGGTGGAAGGCTCTCAATGGATTTCAATTCTTCCTGCTCAACAACGAAATTTCCATCAAATCATTAATTGAATATTATTGAATTTCACTTCATTTTCAAGGCAGAAGAGCAGACAATATTTGGATATTTGTTTTCTAGATACCTATAAAATTGTTGGCAAGGTAAAATGTTGCTTGCAAATCATTACCGCATTGCAATCAGGCAGAGGAATGAAACTGGGGGAACATATCAATACTTCTCATGACTCGCAAAAGTTCACCAACCATTTTGATTTAAGTAACAGGTTAAGACCCAAACTAGAGTCACAAGAATCTGAATCTCAGGCAAGTTGCCGATTTAACGAATATTTGAACTTCTAGTTAGTAAATAAGGTGTAATCCTTCGTTGGAAATGCTAATTAATCCTTACGAGGAAATTGCTTGATGAAGTAAGTGGTCCAAACTTTTAGAAAGCAAACATTCAAACTCGAGTTGCATAATACAAATAATCTGCATTGGGCTCCAGGTGCCAGAATGGCATGACACGCTCTACAAAAATATCAGGGATTTTCAAATAAACTACTGTAGGAGCCATCACTCATGCTATAGAAATGAGTTCCCATTTCAAGTCTCTTTCCCACCTACCTACCTCGAAGAATTAAAATAAGCTAAAAGATCATCAGTCAGCAACCATAACCAAATGCAAAAACACACAAAGTAATTAAAAAAAAGACTTACATAGAACTTATGTCAAAGTTGGGGGGAAAAAAAAGCAGGTGAAATTGCAGAGTTCCTTGGATTTTTTGCAAGAAATAAGTTTTGAAGAACTAATTTATCAAGAATTATTGAAATCTAATTCCAATATTCTCCAAACTAAAAATGAATTGAACTAAGAGAAAGTTTACTTAGGCTCGCAAGGAACCGAAACAGAACAAGTTGAACAGTGAATAAGATGCAGCAATAGCATAATCAAACTTAATAATTATCCTTAAACTCACCTCAAGAAAACCAATTTCCCTCTCCAGCATCTGGACTTTGGCCAACTCCCTCCTCTTCCCATACAAATCTGGATACTCCGGCGGAGACTTGGGCCTCGGCGGCGGCAGTGACGGGAATGAAGCATTGCCCCCTACACCAGCCATTTCTCCAAGATCCTTTTACACCCTTATAACTCAATCTGTTCTCATGTAATCATACAATAAACATAAAGAAAGAGTGCCCAAATTGGGGCAAATGGGTAAATTTTATTCCTAGTGATACGAAATTAAAGATTCAGAGACATACGCACATAGACCCTGCAGGAAGAGAGAAAGAGAGGGAGCGGAGAGAGGAAATGCTGTTAGGTATGGGAATGGGAGAGAAAACGAAAAGTTACAATAAGAAAAAGAAGACAGAGGAAATAATTACTGAGTTTTTCTGACTCTTTGGGATAATTACAGGGGTCCAGGCCCCCAAAAGTTCTGTCACACAACAACTATCGCCAGAGCCATTGGCAGAACAAAGCTAGCAAGCGTTACTATTGCGTTGCACTGTACATATACATACATACATGCACAAATACTATACTATGTACAGAACAAATAAATAAATGCCTGCATCAATGAATAAATGAGATCCATTTATTTCATCCCACACTTGTCTGCAGCTGGGCATTGATTTAATGAAGAAAACAGTGTGTGGGGGGAACCAAACTTTTTAAAGAATTAATGACAGCCCAGATTTTATTCTATTATTTTTTAAAAAATGGTGGGGATAGTAAAAAGTGGGCTATAATGGGATGAAAAGGATTGCTTTTTTGAACAATGATGGCGATGCTAATAGTGAAAAAGGCTGCCAAGGAGGACACACGGGGTTGAGGAAGGGTAGAAAAACAAATGCTACACTACTACTACAAAGTTGAGACGTTAAAGTAAGAGCTCTGTCACTTTCCTTTCACACGCAGTGGAGTGTGTTAGTGTGTGAAATGTAAATGTTGTGTGTTGCAGAGATGTGCAGGTGGTGGCAGAGTGTGGGAGGGGCGAAAAGCACGACGCCGTACCGCAGAGCACACGTGACTGCTGTGTAGGATGGCATGGATGGATGGATGGATGGAGGGATGGATTGAAAGAGAGAGACACAGATCGATAGAAAGCGAGAAGGAGAGAGGAGAACTACTGATAAGTTTTAAATTTGACTGTGCTGTGGGCTGTTAACTGTACTTTATGATCCTCGTTTTTACAGTATTGGGTAAAAATAAAATTTGCATAGATTTGCTTTCGTCACACACACTTTGCTAACCCTCTCAACAAGGCCCCTTTTTGGGAGAATAAAAAGAATCCCCTCTTTCAAAAAAATTCAAATATTCCTTTATGCTGCCGGAGTATCAAAATTGTTTATTATAATTAATTTATATGAACATATTTAATTAATCAATATTTTTTAGATCAAGAATGATGAAGCGACGAACACGGAGGAACAACCTTGCATTATATACAAAAACAATTACAAATGTCTTCTTTAAAAATTGTTAGTCAATCACAACAACAAAAATAACACGTGGTCTCTCGTTAGTAATCGCACTATTTCTGATATTTTTAGTTTTAAGAAGAAAATTTATTAGACGAAGTTATTTGCATTTGGATGGCAACTCAAGTTCAACTTTACGAAAATTTACTATTTTTAAAAAAAAATTATCACGTGAATATATTTTTTTAATGTAATTTGAGTCGTAATTAGTCGTGATTAAGAAATCATATATAAAAAAATGATGATATGAAAAAAGTAATAATAATGTAATATACATACATACATATATATATATATTTGAATTCTTTTTAACCTATTTTTGAGCGAGGACGATTGAATCAACCAATAATTCAATGGCATTGATGGAAGTGCTGAATTTAAACCTAGGAAACATTTATTTGAAACAATTGGCAATGCCATGTATAGCTCGATTAAGCATGCACTTGATGGCAAATTGCCAATTGTCCTGTTTGTTGTGTCCCACTTTCAACAATAATTCAATACTCAAATCATTCAAACTACAAATAAAAGTGGAAAATAAAAGAAGCTAATAAAAGATGAGGTTGCAAACAATATCAAACACAAGCAAAAATCACTTTTAATAGCATAAAACTATTATATGGAGTTTTCTTTTTTTTCTTTTTATTTATTTGGAGAAAGATGCACTCTTAAGTATTTAAATCGCATAAATGGAACATGTGATCGTTTTAATTTAAGTTTTTCTAAAATAGCATGACTACGCTTTATGTGGACGTATTTGATGCATACTCCATGAGACATTCGAACACCTTGTGAGAGATCTCAGTCCTTCATCCACAGACGTAGAAGGGTTTAATTTATAGATCATTTTATAATTACTAGAAAATGATTAAATTTCACTTTTGGACAATAATTAAGAAAGTAAAGTACCACCCCTCCCTCTTCCAGCAAAGAGATTATAACCAGATTATCAAATATTTACTGACAACCATGAAATGAGGTTGATTTACTCACAAAAGTATAAAACGATTTTAAAAAGAAAAACAAATTATCTTTAATTTTTACATATCTAGTCTCTAAAATGAAATGTTAAGGTATAATTTACAAGGTAATTAACGAGGCTTCATCAAAATATCAAAGATTGATTGAGGCCGTACATTAAAATACAAGTTTAGTATTTGTCTCACACTCTCACTAATAATAATAATAATAATAATAATAATAATAATAATAATAATAATAATAATAATAATAATAATGAATTGGAAAAAGTGAAAAATCTTTGTGATTGAACATTTTTTGTTGGCTATTTAACCTTTTCAACATCATTTCAAAGAAACAAATTAATATTAAGATTACATAATTGCAAACTATGCAATTTTTTAAGATCTAAATATACCAGTTAAATTAATACCTTACTAGTGCTACAATCTGCCGTACCCAATAGGTCACTTTAACATTTTCGTTCCACAAAATTGTTACCTTTAGTCCTGTCTTTCGAGTTGTTGCGACAAATATTTTTTATAGCTAACAAGAGATAAATTAAGTAATATATTTATTCGTATATATATGCATTCAATTCTTTAAATTTGATGTGGTTCCTCATCAGTTGAGGTAACAAACACCATGAGAAATTAGATCAATCATATTGATTTTCAATCGAAGTAATAATACAATTAAGGCGGATTCTTATTAATGTATGCTAAGTCTGCTTGATGCGGTCTTTCTCTCGAATTGAATTAGTAGATTCAATCATCTATGAAGATGAAAACTCGCCATCAACACAATTAAATTGAGCGTTTCGAGTTTCAAGTTAAAGGCAATACCAAAAACCACTTTTTCCCAATTGATATTGAATCTGTAAAACTCAATAGGATAAACAGTATTATTAAACCAAACAAAACAAGTACTGAAATTAAAAATAAATAAAGCCCCTAAACTATACGATAAGTAATCTGTCTCCTAAAATGAATGGGACAAAAGCTATATGCCGGCATATACCTTGAGGAATCATAAACTTACAGGATAAGTTGCGCTGCTTCAGATATTTTTAAAATCTTGATAAACTTTGGATTAGATGGACTTGAGAGGATGGATGTTTGGGTGAGTTTATAAGTTTTTAAAAATATCTTAAGATGTTAGAAAGTATCGGATAAATTTAAAAGGGGGGGGGGGATTTAAAAGAATAAAAAATAAGATATTATCATCTTATAAACTCTTTTAAATAAAGTAATGAAATTTTCACTTATTTTCAATATCTTAATAAGTTCTTTTAATTTTAATCTTTTAAAAAAAAATTGAAATACGATCATTTTATTAGCTTCAAAATTTTATTTTATCCACACACTTCAATAATTTAATTATTAATTTAAAAATAAGATCTAGTATTTTATAAATTTCAAAAATATTTTATAAAAATATAAAAATTTATAAATTTTTCCACATAAATTTAGCCAAACATCCTTTAAATGACTTGCTGAACTGGAGTAGGCACGTCAAAATTAAATTGTAACAGATTTCTATATGTATATGTGAACACTTGAACATTGGGTCCCAGAATTTGTTGTTGGTCTGAATTTCCACTGCTGAAGAGCATGTGCAGCTTGCCTAGTTTGAAGACAGAAAAACGGCATTCATCCCCAATTCAGAAGCCCTAATTATTCATCTTCCTCTCATGTTTTTATTGTTTTTTCTTGCTTTCTTTCTTTCTTTCTTTCTTTTCCCACCATGAAATCCCCAATTCTATTAGCCTTTTAAGATGAAATTTTTACTACTCAATTAGTAACAATCTACTCCAGAATGAAAGACCCGACGTAATTTACAGAGCTCCCAATTTCAAAGAAGGTATAACATATCTTACCTGTCAAATTTTAAGATCCCCCAACCAATTTCATATACTAATTAATTTCTTCTACGTTTTTGTGCAAAAACAAGATTGATGAACTACCTTACAATTTGTGCGAGTTGTTATGGATGAAATGGATACCATGTTAATAATCTGAAGCTACCAATTATGTTATAATTTCTAGTAACATCTTCATATGAAAATATGAAAATAAAATTTGAGAATGAAAACAAAATGTGGGCTTAGAGAAAGGGTCGGGTCCCAGATTGTCGAACTCAGTGCTATTATTAGCGCGGACGAGTAATTATCAGAGGGAGACACAAAAATGCATGAAGTGACTTAAGCTAATAATCACCAGAAATGACACTGCATATATATTACATGTATATTCATATATATGTATCATACAAAGTCACTTCACGCAACAAAATGCCATTGCCATGATATATGTTATTCATATCCCACTGGCTTTCAAGCACCAATAAGAAAACCACTGCTACGCGACGACGATTGCTTATACAAATGCGCCCAACCATATTCTATTATCTAACAGGTTCAACTCTGTATGCTCTATCAATATAACCAATACCAACTTAAGCTTTATTTGAAAGCGAACAGGGTGAATTATAGAAAACGTTGCCTGGCTTCGTTTTTGGGGTGGGAGAAGAATATATAAAAAGAAATTTATTTATTTGGAAGTATTTTGAAAACAAATAAATTTTATTATAAATATTATATCAATAAGTTTTTATTAAGTTGGTGGGGTGAAATGAATTTTTTAATATTAATTAAATATATATGCGAAATGATTGATATATGTATATACACATGTGTATTGGGAAATGGTTTTTTAGGATGAATTGTAATGAATTATTTCGGGATAATTTTATATGTTTTGAAAAATGAAATTGATGAATGTAATATTTCATTTGTTTAAATTTTACAAGCTGGAAGATATTATGCAAAATGACAATTAAACAAAACCTTAAGCACTACCTCCTCGATCATCTCCCCAATCAACCTTTTTTATAAATTTTTAATTTTGTATTTACAGGACAACAATTTTTTGTGTTCGTCGATTTCGTAGGCACAGGCCTTTTTCCCCCCTTAAATTATAAATAATTCTACGGTATTTATTAGCTTTTTTATGTGTGAGTGTGTCTAATCCTTTTTCTCCCCTCTTTTTAAGCCATATATATGTACTAGCATTGTTCCTGCGCTTTGCACGGATTCTTTAAAATTATTTTATATTAATATAATTAAAATAATAATATAAAAATAAAAAATATCAAAAAAAATATCAAGTAATTAGCCAAATTAAATTTAAATTTTTAAAATTTAGTATCTAAAAGTTTGCAACATATAAAAACATCTCATATACATGATGTCATGGAAAATAAAAGTCAAAAAAATTCAAAACATCCAAAGGTAAAAAGTTTATGAATATGATTATATAATTTATTTTTTTTAAAAAGAAACTATTATGCATAAGAAGTTAACAGATAGTTGCATTAAAAAATAAAAATATATGAGTGATGAGGTTGAAAGTTGTATTTAGTAAATAAGGTAGTGTTTGGGTTGATTCGATTAGGGAGGTTGAACGATCCAACAATGATATTGTTTGAGGGCTGAGATTTGCAACCAATAGTAAATGTTAAACTAGCCGAAGTGCTCCTAGCAAAGGCACTCCAACACTCAAGTTAGTTCTGGTTGATATGAGATAATTGAACAGAAGAGTAAAAGTATATAGTATATATGGCATTACCTGGAGGATGGTTGGCAATAAGGTATTTATATCCTTTTCCTGGTAGGTGATATGTTTAAAATGTCCTTATCAAGTGTAGTGGGCTCTTGTCCTTACCTGGGGTTATTGATCATTTTCAATATCGATACTATTTCAGATGGCATTATCTTTTACTTTTTAGGGTGAATAGTACTTTGAGGGTGCACCTCCTTACTAGAGTTGATGGCAGAGACTGTACTGGGTGGCATGCGCTATTAATACGGAGGCACGCTGCTTGTTAAAGCATTAAATGCAGCAAGAATATGAGTCAGTGCCGAAGTAAGCACTTTGGTCGATAATCATCGAACAAACAAGGCGATTAACCAGAGGGATGGTTGAACGGATAAAGTGGCTTGAAGTCTCCCATTGAGTACGGTCAAGAACAATCCACTCGACCAAGCGATTGTGGTCGAGTGATTCGACCCAATTGAGTCCAAAAGCGCCATTGAGTTGTGCATGTTAAGTGGACCTAGGAGCCCTTTTTGAGGTCGATAGTTTGTTAGGCTGGGCCTATTGGGCTATCTCATATCATGAGTCCCCCCCATTCGTGGTCTTGATAAAGCTTGTCGACTAAAAGAAATAGGGAGTAGACAACTAAATGACGGTTATGATGGTTGTGTGTATTCGACCAGGGTTTTGAACTCTTGACCAAGGTTTTTGACGGTTTTGCGCTAGTTACATCATGAAATATGAAGCGCCAAGGGGTGACAGTATAATTATTAGTACTGCTTGGGTTTCTATGTCTAAATTCCTATAAATAAGTAGGGTAGAGACATTCATTTTTCACTTTTGCTGAATCTTGTCTGGTCGAGTTCTTACCTTTAGAGTTCTCTAATTCCTTTATGCACTTTAGAGTTTTCAAACTACCAACTGTAAGTTCTTTTGCAAGCTTGTGCTTTCCTTAATTCTTCTTTGCAAAGATGTCTAGTGCTTCAGATAGTGAGAACACTAAGTCCGAGGGTGTACAATTTCAAGGGGATTTTGGGGGTGAAAGTACATCTAGGAGCGCATATGAGAATACCTCCAATAGTTTATCGAGTGATAGCTCAATTTCTAGCAGCTCAAGTGCTGAAAGGGTTGCTTCTAAGGGTGATGTTGGCCCCAGCGAAGTGCAGGTATCGTGGGGTTGATTGTTTACTCCAGACCACTATAATAAAATAGTATCTAAGATTTTCCCTACTGACTTAGTTCGAATTAGGGAGATGTATCATATCCCTGATGAATATGAGCTTTTGGTGCCTGAGATTCAAGTAGGATGTATCGACCTCCAAGGGGATGCATAACAGTGTTTGAGGAGGGATTGAGGTGTGGCCTTAAGTTCCTTTAGCACTAGCTGTAGTCGACCTTCTGATGGGACTCGAGGTCTATATAACCCAACTCTTTCCTAACTATTTCTCCACAATCTACAATTTTGTTATGCTGATGCACCTATTTGGCTAGCCAGCCACTTTTACCAACTTTTCAAATTTGCTCCATTTACTAATGTCTCGAAAGTCGAGGAGTAGTGAAGAGTCTGGCTTCTATTACCTGATGGCATGTCCACGTTGAAAGTTCCTGGTAGCCTCCTTTTTCTCTAATGGCCAGGAATGGAAAAAATATTTTCTTTATATTCGAAAGCCTAGAGAATTTAATATTCCAAGGGGGTGGTGAAGGACGCATGTGGAAATGCTAAGAAACCAGACGCCTAGCTGGCCTAACACTTTTGTTTAGGACCTGGTCGATTTTGGGCAGATGGAGACCTTAGTTATGATCGAGGAGAGATGTCTGGTGCTAGTTAGCCTATCGCCAGCCATGCTCAACTTGCTCGCGGGCGATCGGTTAGGTAGTAATCTTTGTCGAGTGTGATAACTATAGATTTTTATCTTTCTACTTGATTCTAATGGCTTCTGTTGTCTTTTATTAGTAGATCAAGAAGAAATAATAGCTCGCAGCTAGGCAAAGGCCATAGCAAGAGCCCAAAAGAATGATGAGCGCTGTCACATGATTGCTCGATGAGATGCTTCTACAACAGAGCTTGCCACCTAAACATGCTTGACCACCACCGTTGCCGTACCCTAAATCGAACAGGTACTTTAACCTACTAGACCAGAGGAGCATGTTCAAAGTAGCTTCGTAGGTCAGGGCAAAAGATAAATGATCGAGTAGGGAGGTTCGATGCCTAAAAAGGTAGTGGACAACAAAGAGAAGTAGAAGGCGGTGATGGGCTATGACTTATTTAGCAAGTGTGCTAATGGGGTTCTATTCAACTTCCCCAACTGGAATCACCCCGCTTCAGGCACAACCCCACAATGGAGGTAACTAAACGACCTTTATCAAAAAATTGGGGATGATAGGCACTGACGCCCTCAAGTGGATAGTGACCGAGCTCTTCTCCACAGATCAGCAGAGAATCATGGGCATGAGTCAAATTGGCACTCAAGGCTCTAGCTTACTATAGCAATATGGTAAGTGTAAGGTCAACTATTTTTTCATTGAGTTTTTTTTTTCTTTCAAAAAATTACATTATTTATTGACACACTCTATTTCAGGTGAGCTAACTTGGATATCACTTCAATCATTAATCGAAGTTAGCATTGGCGGATTGTAATGAGCTACAAGAGGGAAGAGATCTAGAAACCCTCAAGGTTCAGCTTGAGTCATCCTAGCTCCAGTTGACTAACTGACAAAGGAAAAGGCTAAGCTTTGGGAGCAACTGAATGCAAAAGATCAGCAGTTGGTGCAAGCAATCGAGAAGAGGAGTCCAATGGACTCCGTGCTGAAAAAGGCTTACTTGGACATGCAAGTGAGCTATTCCTCTGGTCGATCGAATTATCACGTAAATGGGCTCGAGGCGACCTTCTCTTGTTATCTCCCCATATTATGGAGGGAGACGGTGGAACAATTCATGTTGAGCTCGGCCTTTCAAGACATAAGCATGGTTTTATCTGTCGATGATGCTCGAGGCGCATTCGATAAGGCAATAAAGCAACTTAAGTATCTAGGCTACACTTTTTTGGTAGAAGATAGAAGCAAAATAAGCTCTACTTTAGATAAGAAACTACAGTCTTACCCCGAATGAGAGAAAGGTGCGATCGATGGGGGCGGGAGACGGATACTGCAACAAACGCTCTTGCTAAGCCCATAACTGAGGCCCAAAAAAAATACGCTGAGGTTGAGGCCAAGTTGGCTGCATTAGTAAATCAATTTACCTTCGTTGAGAACCTTACCTTCGAACTGAGAGAGGAGCAGGTTGACATCGTGCAGTACATGCTACGCTCAATTAATTTTTTATGTAACATCGTCTGGCCTTCACAAATAGCTCGAGCCATTCAACTACTCACCTTGGCAATGCCAGAGCCCGATGAAGACTTGTAGAAAGGTAGCTAGGCAGGGTTGAGCCAAACTTGATGTATCAACTCTTTACTACTTTTTGTTGTTTTCTTTTTTTTTCTTTTTCTTTTGTAATAGAATGTTATTGTAATAAACATTACAATGAATGAAAGATCATTTTTGTATCTTTGCTATCAAATGAAATCAATTTCACATGTTTCTTGTCGAATGCAACTTTACAGTCACAATTGTATGGTAAATAGTTGACAAGCATATTAGTTATCAAGATAATCTAACAACTTTGTCATCGATTTTGGTTAGAGTTGAGGGATATGCATGGTCTTGCCTAAGTGCATTTAACAGTTTGTTTTTACAACTTTGCTCAACTTTATAGTCAATTTTTGTTATTTTAAGATTGATTTATTGATCGACTACTAGGTTAATTATATTGCTTGGGCTAAAAAGCCTTGAGTTGATAGCATGTAGCTATTTTGAGTCAACTGTGTGGTCGATTTAGAACTTTAGTTTGGACAACGTGAAGCTATTTTTTTGTTGGCTACGGGGTTGACACAAAACTTTAGTGGCAGCGTGAAGCTACTTTTTTGTCAACTACAAGGCTTACATGAGACTTTAGTGGTAGCGCGAAGCTACTTTTTCATCAACTGTGGGATCAACTTAAAACTTTTATGTGGCAGCATAAAGCTGCTTGCTCATTGACTACAGGGTCGACTTGAAATTTGGAGTGATAGCGTAAAGCTGCTTGTTCATCGATTACGGGGTCAACTTGGAACTTGAGTGGCAGTGTGAAGCTGCTTGTTCATCGATTGTAGGGTTGACTTGAAACTTGGAATGGTGCGTGGTAAATATGGCTATGAAAATGTAAAAAAATGGTAGCAGTGTTGCTAGAACTTTATTTATAGCATAGAATATAAGGATGATTATAATGTGATTTCACATGTAGAATTTCTTCAAGTTGATGGTGTTCCATGGGCGATGGAGCTCATCCCCATTCATATTAGCGAGTCAATAAGTATTATGTTTTGATACCTTCACCACAGTATAGGGTCCCTCCCATTTCGGGTCAAGTTTGCCAACATTTTTAGACACTCTCACCTTTTTGAAAATAAGGTCTCTGATCTTAAAATGGCACAACTTGACCCCTTTGTTGTAGTTCTCTACCATCGTTGACTTGTAGCGCTACATGGTGTTGTAAGCTTTCTATCTTTACTCAATGATCATCTCAAGGTCGAGCTTCATTTTTTATGTGTTTTTGAGTGTGTGGAAGTGAATGACTTGAGCTGTATGTTGAATGAATTCTGAGGGGATGACTACCTTAGACCTATAGACTAAACTATAAGGGTTGTGATCAGTGGTTAAATGGGGAGTTATCTTGTATGCCTATAACACTCTTAAAAGATCGTCTGCCCAGCTTGACCCAGTATCTTGTATCCTAGCTTTCAAATGGTTGAGGATCATTTTGTTTGTCACCTCTATTTGGCCGTTCAACTGAGGATTACCCACTGAAGTAAAGTGTTGGGTGATCCCCAAAGATTTGCACCAACTACTAGTACTTCTACTCTAGAACTGAGTCCTATTGTTTGAAATAAGGATATTAGGTAGGCCAAACGACAGATGATATTTTTCTAAATAAAACTCTTGATAGCTGCATCGATTATCTTTAGGATAGCCTTGGCCTTGACCCACTTGGTAAAATATTTAATCACCACAATTAGGAACTTTTGTAAACCTGTTAACTTCAGCAACAAGCCCAAAATGTCAATCCCCCATTGGTCGAATGGCCAAGAAATTTAAACATTGACCATAAGTGCGGCGAGTTAATGCAGTAAGTTCGAATGAACTTGGCATGATGTTCATTTTTTAGCAAAATCTACAGAGTCTTGCAGTAATGTTTGCCAAAAGTGTACATACCTAATTATTTTATGTGCAAGGGATTTTTTCCTGGAATGGTTCCCACACATGCCTACGTGAATTTCCTACAATACTTTATGAGCCTAGTCAGGAGGCACCTTAGGGACAGTTTAGAGATTGACCTCTTATACAACTGGTCATGCTTGTCCAATGCAAACTTGGTAGCTTGTCCTCAAAGGCATCGAGCCTCATTTTTATCTTTAGGGACTGTGCCATGACTTAAGTAAAGTTTTATCGGATCTTGCCATGAAAGGACTGTCTCATTAATGCTCCCTACCAGGTTCCCCTAGAGTGGGCCAATCAATAGCTTATCGATGATCAGAAATATTATTGTCTTATCTCTTATGGCCCTGGTTGAGCTAGTAAATTTGGACAAGGCATCTATATGCTCGTTCTCAGATTAAGGTACCTGACTAAGGGTGAACTTTTTGAATGATTGCTGTAATTTTCTAACCTCCACCAGGTACTGGCTTATCATGGAATCCTTAACCTTCCTTTGACCTATTTTGTTACCATCGCGGAATCTGTGATTGTAGCTAAGTGCTCGACGCCTCAGTTGAGTGCCATCCTTATGCCAGCATGAAGAGCCTCATATTTCGTCTCATTATTAGTAACTGCATAGTCGAGCTTGATCACAAAATCATACTCCTCTGCTGTTGGGAAATGGAGAGCCACTCCTGCTCCCCCTCTGGATGTGGTCAAAGATCCATCAATGTGTAAAGTTTAAGTAAGAGGGGCTTCGTTGTTTTTCTCAGGCAAGTCAACTTGTTCGGCAATGAAGTCCACTAAGACCTGTACTTTGATGGTTGTTCTCGACTAGAAGGTAATATCAAATTCTCCTAATTCAATGGCCTATTTGATTAACCTTCTAGAGGTATCTGGCTTCAACAGCACCTGCTTCAACAGTTGGTTGGTCAGCACTGTCATGGCATGAGACTGGAAATATGGACGCAGCTTTCGAGCTGCGGTGACTAGAGCCAATGCAAACTTCTCAATCTCGAAGTAGTTATGCTCTAGTCCTTGGAGTGATTTACTGTAGTAGTAAACTTGTCAATGGCTTCTATCTCTGGTCGAAACCAAGATTGAGCTGATCGATGCTTCCAAAATAGCTAAATATATGTGAAGGACCTCTCCGAATTTGGGTTTTGCAAACATTAGGGGTAAGGACAAATACTATTTTAACTCGACTAGTGCCTAATCACACTATTCGTTCCACTGAAAATTCAACTTCTTGGCATTTTGAAGGAAGGCAAGCTTTTATCTGCTAATCGCACGATAAATCTCCTAAGGGCAATAATCCTTCTGACTAGCTACTGAACATCTCTAACTGTTTGAGGAGGGGCGATGTTTAAGACGGTTTGAATCTTCTATGGATTGGCCTTAATACCCCGTTGACTGACCATATAACCCAAAAATTTACCTCTTCGAACCCCAAATATACACTTATTTAGATTCAGTTTCAAACCAAATGCTCTCAACATTGCAAAAGTGTGATTAAGGTCAAGCAAATGGTCTTGGGCCTTTTTCATCTTCACAATCATGTCATTAACGTACACCTCCATCAACTTGCCTATTTTGTTCTTAAATATAAAGTTGACCAGTCTTTGGTAAGTTGTTCTAGCATTTTTTAGTTTAAAAGGCATTACTAAAAAGAAATAAACTTCATTGGGAAGCATAAAAGAAGTTTTATCCCTATCTTTGGGGGCCATGAATATTTGATGGTAGCCTTGAAATGCATCCATCATACTCAACAACTCGTAACCAGCAGTGGAATTTACTAGTAAATCTATTCAAGGTAAGGGGTAAGGATCTTTAGGTTAAGTTTTATTCAAATTTGTGAAATTGTTACACATACCCTATTGTCCCTCATTTTTTGGGATGAGTACAATATTACAAAGCCAAGATGGATATTGAATTTCTACAATGTAACCTATATTTAAGAATTTCCTGACTTCCTCTTTGATGATTTGGGTTCTCTCGATATTAAATGTCCTCATCTTCTGCTTGATCGACTTGTATGAGGGGTCAACATTGAGGCGATGCACGATCATACTGGGATCGATTCCCTAGATGTCAGATACTTTCCAAGCAAAGATGTCAATATTTCTTCTCAGGAAATCGACCATAAGGCATTCTAAGTGAGGGTCCATATATATCCTGATTTGAGTTATCTTATTGGGGATTCCTTATTCCAGCTCAATAGTTTTAAATTCTCCAACGGGCTCCACCTGGGTATCCTCCAACTTTCTCTTCTTGTGAGCTTGGACCTTCTTGAGTTCTGCTATAAAGACATTCCCTAAAGTCTTCAATTGTGGTCGAGTCTTCTGCTCGCTTGACTTGATTGAAATGTTATAACACCTCCAAGCTTCCTTGAGGTTACATAGCAGTTCACATGTGCTAGCCAAAGTTGGGAATTTAATCTTCTTGTGATAGGTCAAGATAATGGCATGAAAATTATTGAGGGCAGGTCGATCAATTATAACATTATAAGCAAATGAGGTGTCGACCACCAGATAGTTTACCATCAAAATCCTTCTTCGGGGTGCCTTCCTAAATGATGTCGATAGATTGATGGAATGATTTCTGACCCCCCAAACCTAACTAGAGCGGTACGCACAGGTTCAAACTTTAACTACCCCAAATTCATTCTTTTTAGAGTAAAGAAGAAGATAATGTTAGCTGAGCTGCCATTATCGATAAGAACCTTCCTCACTTCAAAGTTGGCAGTTTCGATAGAGACTACCATAGGACAATCAGTTTTGTGGTCAATATTCTTTCCTTTGAGGTGGGCCAAGTCATTGTCAGTGAAAGAAATAGGCTCTGTACTCATTGATAGATGGAAAGTTGTTTCAACTAATGAGGCTTTAGTTGATTGTAGCCTCCTTTGAGTCTGCCTTTTTGCTAATTTTGAGTCTCCCCTAGTGGGACCTCCTGCAATCATATCAATTACTCCTCGAATGGGTGGGCAATCTCCATGGGCAAGTTTCTTTTCTTTGTCCTCCCTCCTCGGGCTAACCGACCTTTCTCTATGGGGAGTTCGATCGATTTTGCCCTTTTCGACCTGAGTGTCAACAACCACATATTTTTTGAGATGGCCCTATTTGATGAGCCTCTTAATTTCATCATGGAGATTGAAGCATTCATCTTTGTCATGCCCCTTTTATTTATAAAAGTGGCAATACTTCTTTAATTTTTTTATTGCTTTAGTCTCCGTTAGCTTCCTCAGTTTCTTGAGGAGATCATCATGCTGTATGGAAAATAGGACCTCTCTCCTCAGGATATTTAGTAGAGTATAGTCGTGGAAGCGCTTTATTGGAGATCAACCTCTCTCACTGTGTTTTTGGTCATCTCTTTTCTTATTTTTCTTTTTATCAACCTTGGGGGTTCTAAACTTTTGCTTGTTCATCTTCTCTTGAGTCATATATCTCTCCACCAGGTTGAGCAATTCCTCCATCGACCTCGAGCGCTCTCGCACCAAAGCATTAGCGCATTCTTTATGCCTAAGTCCCAAGAACAACACATTGATCAAAAACTTAATCCTGGGGTTGTCTATCTTCAGGACCTTTGTATTGAACCTCATAAAGAATTCATAGAGGGACTTTTTCTCGTTCTACTTAATAGTGTGGGGGAGTTTTGTCTTTCTCCAATTGGCGAATTGGTGTAAGAATCATAAAGCTGATCATAGGAGTATATCAACAAGGGCTCCAGTTTAACAAACCAATCAAACCCTATGCCCTGGAATGTGGTCACCAGCATCTTGGCGTTGATGTACTCATTGTGCCTGTGTAGCTACATCATAAGCTCGAACTGCATCAAGTGCTCATTAGGGTCAATTAAGCCATCATACCTTGGAAGTTCAATCGGGACCGTGGCGTCCATAGTAATACACTCATCGATGATTTCTTGGATGAAAGGGGAGCCTCTCTCTTAATGAAACCTTTGGGGGCCCTCTGGGTTGAGCACCCTTTTAGTGTTTATCCTTGAGATCTCGTCGAGGTGTCTGTTTAGTTGCTACACTTGGTGGGAAACTTCTTCCCACTCCTCCCAATCAGTTTAGGTAATGTTTCGATCAAAATGAGGTTTCGTGCACTCGGCCCTATTGCGCTACAGTGCTTGAATAGGCTAGCCCACGTGATTTACGAATTCATCCACTTCTTTGCATTGGTCATGCCTGGAATGTTCGACCCTATAGCGCTATTGGGGCTGACTTCTTGTCTAGCCTATGACCGCTTAGATTCCTGGTGACCACGACTGTCCCAAGGGGACCTTTTCTTTAGTAGAGGCAGTTGCGGAGTTGCACTGCCAACTGGGTTTAGCATGGTGGTGTGCCTATTTAATGTTGCGCAAAGTTGAGCAGAGATTTGTTTACTTATCAACTGTATTAGCTGAGGCATGGTCAGTGTTACAACTTGCTTTTAGGGGGCGCTGGGGCCTAAAGCATGCGAGCTTTGCTAAGACGGAGAGAGAGGTGGAGATGCTGACCTCCTATTGTCCTCTCCATGAGATGGGGCTTTTCTAATGTTCACTATTTGTCCAGTGGCAATCTCAAATTTCAACATATGGTGCCAAAATGATAAGGTTAAAAGTCGTATTTAGTGAATATGAGAGTGTTTGGGCTGATTCGACTAGGGAGGTTGAACGATCCAATAGTGATATTCTTCGAGGGCTGAGATCTGCAACCAATAGCAAATATTAAACTAGTTGAGGTTCCCCCAGCGAAAGTGCTCTAATGCTCAAGTTAGTTTTGGTCGAAATAAGATAATCGAACAGAAGAGTAAGAGCGTATAGTGTATATAGTATTACCTGGAGGACGGCTGGCAATGAGGTATTTATAGCCTTCTCTTGGTACGTGATATGTTTAAAATGTTCCTATCAAGTGTAGTGGGCTTTTATCCTTATCTGGGGGGTATTGATCATTTTCAATCTTGATACTATTTTAGGTGGTATCATCTCTTACTTTTTAGGGTGAATAGTACTTCAAGGGTGTGCTTCCCTACCAGAGTTGGTGGCAGAGGTTATATTGGGTGGCATACGCCATTAATACGGAGACACGCTACTTGTCAGAACATTAAATGCAGCAAGGATATGAGTTAGCATTGAAGAGGGCACTTTGATCGACAATCATTTAACAGACAAGGCAGTCGACCAGAGGGATGGTTGAATGGATAAAGTGTCTTAAAGTCTCCCGTTGGGTACGGTCGAGAACAAGTCACTGACTAGGTGGTTGTGATCGAGTGATCCAACCCAGTTGAGTCCAGAAGTGCCATTGGGTTGGGCATATTAAGTGGGGCCTAGGGACCCTCTATGAAGTCGATAGTTTGTTGGGTTATCTCATATCAATAAGAATGATATAGAACACAAGATTGATGGCTTAAAGGTTGTTTGAAAAAACTTAGAATTATAATACTTCAAGATTATTTTAGACTTCAAAGAGAATGAGTATATATAAAGTTAAAATTTAAAATATAAAGAATTATATAATACATTAGCTGCCAAGGATAAGAAAATTCTTATTTAATTTTAATTTTTTATTAAAAATCAATTAAGTCAAGATAAAAACTATAACAATAAAGATAAAAAAATTAAAATAAATATATAAAATAATTATAAAGTTAGGATCAATATTAATATATAAGTTTATAGAAATCTTTTAATTTGACTCATAGATTAGTTATTGAATAATTAAGTGAATAAAACAAGTTTGATATTAGTAATATAAAGTTAAATCATAGTAAATTGATAAGGTAATTATAAACTCAAAATTAATTTTAAAATTGAAATTAGTGACAGGATACAAGGATGAAATTAGAATGTAAAATAAAATAAGAAAAAATAAATTATTATATTCATTCTCAATTTTTTTTGCATAAATGTTATTAGATATTCATATTACATTTTGCAAATATAAGAGAAAAAGTGAATAATAAAAAAAAAGTGTTAATCTTTCAAACAATCAAAATTTAAATAAAATAAAAAAATAAATTAGATATATATTTTGATGGATTAAATAATGTCCAAATTTATAAACTAAAAAGTTAATAGGTGTATTTTCTATTAAAATAATCATCTCATAATTTTTTAAATAGATCAAAAACGATCTAAAATATATATTGAAGTAGCATATAAATTTTTTAAAAAGAGCTTGAATTATACATACTTATACATACATAATTACAAATATATGAATATAAAATAAAAATTAGATAACATACTTATGAAGTTATAAATATTCAAAAATTGAAATAAATTTTAAAAATATTAAAACAAGAAAAAAAGATATCATCCTATAAAATTATAAACTTAGATGATGAAGAAAAAAAGTGAATTGAAAAATAAACTACAAAATTTAACAATAAATTAATAACTTGATTCAAAAAATGAGTAAAAGGATATCAAATGAATAACAATTTAAATAAAATAAAATTTAAATGATAAAATTTATCAATAATTAGAGAGGAAAATATAACTAATAAAAATAAAATAAAATAAAATTATTAGGACTAATTAATAAATCTCATGATAAATGAATTGATAACATAAACTAAGTAGTAAACAAAAAAGATATAGAAATTTACCAATTTAATAACAATAAAAGTTAAATGATGGATTTTATTTAGGTTGAAAAGAAATTTCTAGCATTAAAATCCAAAAAATCTCTTCCATCATGTAATATACTCCAAATAAACTAAAAAAAGAAAATAAAATAAAAAAGGTGAACAATAAAATTAAATAAACAATAAACACTTTGAATAATGAAATACAGATGCACACAAGGAGATAGAAGAAAAGAAATTATGGAAAATAAAGAGGACACAAAGAATAGATTAAAAACAATGCTAGAACCTAAGAATATTAGTAAAATGACTTTCAAAAAACTCTATATATAGTAGTATAGGTATAAATTAGTTATTAAAGATAAGAGAAACTAATGAAAGACTTATCAAATTATAGAGTTCAAATGATAAAAAATTTTTCCACATATTAAGAGTAGAAATTAAAGATATTTTGTAGATAAAATGCAATCGTTTTCTTACATTAGAGATAACTAAAGAATAATTGTTCTAGTCAAGAAAATGATTTCAAAAAATTAAATATCTTTAAAAGGAATAAATAATATCAAATTTAATAACTAAAAATTAATTTTTAAATTTAATTAAAAAAATTTAAAATTTTAAGAATTCAAAATTTGATCAAAATTGCACAATTACGGATCCCACATCATTGTACTATCTATAATGGTATAGATAGATGAGTTGTCTATTATATTGCAAAAAAAAAAAAAAACTAAAATGATTTAAATTAATAATATAAAAATAAAGTAAAGAGTTTATAGTTGTAGCTGGAAGTAACTTTTTATATTTAAAATATGCTTCAAGTTAAATTACTTGTTATCTTTTGTACATATTGCTTTATCTAAAAATATTTTACATATCTAAAAAATATTATTATTTTTAAAGATTTTAATAAATTGAAATCTTACATATCAGTTAAATTATAATTATTCATTTCCCAACCTTCTAGTTCTTTAAATATATTTTGAATTTTGAATAAAAGAAAATTAGAGATAAGATGCAATCATATTGATTAGAGATAATAATAAAAAATTAATAATTTTTTTTAATTGAATTAAAATACTTAAAATTCTAATAATTCACCATTTGGCCAAAACTGCACTATTAGAATCAAAATTGTATAATTATGGGTCCCACACTATTGTGCTATATATAATAATAGATGTAGACGTAGATAGATGTATAAATGGAAAAAGAATCATTTATAAGAAAAAAATAAAATAAAATTTGATGATTTGAGGTGAGCGGTGAGTGCTAGCTAGCTAGCTAGCACGGGTGCGTATTTGATTGTGGCCGGACTAAGATCCTCGAATAGTTGAATGAGTGAAGCCAAGGATCTTAGTGTATCTCTCATTTCAATCAACACGGGAGAGGAGACCCCACTTGAAACTTGAGAGCTATCTCTATCCGGAGCATTCTGGGTTTCAATGAATCCTAAAATCACCTTCTTCGTCGTTCATCTTTCTTTTCTTTTTTCTTTTATTATAATTTCCTCCCGCTCCCGCTTCTTCTGTTCTCTGTCGACTTCCTTTCTCATCACTCATCCACATCACTTTTCTTATTTTCCTTTTTCTTTTCTGCTTTCTCCCATCTTCTCCTTCTTTAATTTTGCCTTCATTTCGCCCTTCTCTACATTACATTCTTTTTGTTAATTAATTCTAATGTATAATCAATTCATTTATCCCACATTTAATGTTCTTATTTTTTAGAATAGTTACACAACATTATTAATTTTTCAACTGTCGTGTGGATCGAACTTTCAATTAAGTCTAATTGCTGGTGCCTTACTGCTTTACTATTAATTGTACTGCAACATGGCGACAATTGATTTACTCCAACGCAAATCACTGGTTTCTTCATACCGCTATTGTAACTTAATTTGCAGGGCCAAACTACACAGAGCCTATAAATTTGATCTGCCCATGGAATATGGATCCAACTTCTAATCCAAATGAGTCTCGTTTGAATTCAATTCCAACTTAAAAATAAGTGGATCAAATATAGGATTGAATAATCGATCCGCTAAAGATTCTAATTCAACCTTTAATAATTTTTTTATTAATTTAATACTCTTATATGTAAGGTTAGTAAAGATTTTAAAATAAAATCTGTATATTATATTGATCTAATGTCTATATTATGCTATTGATATTAAGCTTCAACCCAAAAATGAAAGGGATACTGGAAAATTTATCAAATATAATAATGTATAATGGTTCACCGATATATTAATACAATATTATATAAGGATTTAGTACTCACATATTTAACTTTTGAGTTAATATATAATAAAAAGTTGTTAAAAATTCAAATATGATGTTAATTTACTTTATAAATACAATGTTTTTATATAAGTTTTAAAAAGTAAAATATCAAATCGAATCGAATTTTTTTATTGAATTTTGGATATCTATCCAATTCAAAAATAGTGCTGACTAACACATGTCTTATAGGATACTGTATTAAATTCATATATAAATTTTGATAATAGGTTTCAAATTTAGATATGGTTGATTTGATTAAATTTGAACCAACAGCAGCCCCAGCCAATACGGTTTTTAAAGGTTTGTGTTTTTTTTGGGAAATTGGATATGGCCCCAAATTTCCTCCGGAGGCCCTTTGGGGTTTTGGATCTTGACACGTTTTTTGGACACATCGCACAAGTAAATAGAATTTTGGGCCGCGTTTGGTTCTTTCATTCGAGTAGTTTGTTTTCGTTCACGTTCAACGAACGAAAGTTGGGGTGTGCCACATCAAAATGAGTCGGGTCAAAAACACGTTGAGTTTGAATCAATTAAAAACAAAATGAGTTGGATCTGAGATCGTGTGGGTCCAACCCATTTCAACAATTCCTATTTCATTTTTGTATATTTTCTTTCTTCCTCAATTTAGACTGGGGTGGATATGCGTGACAATGGCTACTGATGTAGATTTTGGAATCAAAAATGATTTTTAATTGACCTCGAATTTTAGTTTTCGAATTCATACTCGACCTATTAAAATGTTATATATATATATATATATATTTAATTTATAAGGCCTATTTTGCTTAATATATATGTATGTAAAAGAAGTAATGCTTATATTTGTTATATATTTTTATAAAGTAAAGCAATAATGTAACAATAATAAAAAATTTATGTTTTTAATATATGAAGATAACAAATACGTAGGGTTGTAAACGAATCGAACACACTATTTTTATATTAATATCTATTTAATTATTCAAATACGAATACGAATTTAAAAGATATTTAAGAATGATATTCGAATTTGTATTCGTTGGATATCGATCGAATTTGGATATATCTCTATTTAATTATAATTATTTAGATGTATTTTTATTTGATTAAGCTTATCCGTATTCGAATTATTTTTTTAATATTCATATTCAATGATAATTATTTATATATCTATTTACAAATATTACATAAATCTATAAACTTATAATAAATACATATTTTTAACTAATACAAGGAATTATATAGTTTCATTAAAAAGAAAGCAATCAAACAAATAGTATAATTTCTAATTAATAGTTGACTTTATAGTTGATTACTAGTACTAATTAATGTTAATAATGGCATTTAATTATATTAATTATAAAGTCAACCAACAATAATAATATTGATTAACTTTATTCTTCAATTTTTTTCTCTATATTATGATAATTTTTTAAATTTATTCTTTTTTCCTCCCAATTCTTCAATTATGATTAATATATATTCATATATGGATTATAAGATTTTTATTGAAAAATATAAATATTAATTATTTAATAAATATATATTAGAAATGAATATTAAATGGATCGAATACGCATTTATTATATTCGTATCTATTTATAATCGGATATATACTAATCGAATATGAATAATATCTGCTTTAAACGAATATGGATAAATTCTGTATAATCGAATATGAATATGAACAGTAAATGAATTTTCGAATATTTATTTACAACTGTACAAATATGCTTGATTTTTTTTTAAAAAAAATATAATATAATATCTATACATATAAAATTGAAATAACGAAGTTCTTTTTTTTTTTTTCAATAATATATTATTTTAGATTTAAAAAGTTGTGGTGAAACTATCTTTTGAAAAGATGTATAATTTTTAATATTTTTAAAATCATAACGTGGGTCGATTGGATCGATGAACTCTAACGGTGTACCTTCAGTTTTCATAGGGGCCGTTTGTTTTCATTTTCTAAGGTTGTTTTCATTTTCACCTTAAAATGAAAATAAAAAAACTATCAACTTCTAATAATTTTCTCGTACATTTTCATTTTCAAAACATTTCCTTTTGCATTCTCTCTCCATTTTCATATGTATTTCCCCCATATTATTACTTATATCTACTTTTTTATCTTTCCAATACTTTTTAAACAATATTCACCACAAAAACTACAATAAATTATAATATTATTTTTTCAAACAATTACACAACACATCATTAATTCAAATTCAAAAATTACACAATTTTTAATACAAAAATACCCAACATCTAAATACATCTCATTTTGGCACATATATAAACTTACAATTTTAAACAACACATTCAAATACATCTTATTTTCAAAAATACTTTTTTTAACTAATTTTTCATTATGCATTTTCACTATAAAATGAAGCCAAACGGGTTGTTAAAAATTCAATTCAAATCTGGCCGCCTGCTATATATACGGGTAGAGATTTGTGTCAAATTATATTTTTTGATTCGTATTTTTACACATGAAAATTTATTAGAATTTCAATTTCAAAATTTACTAATAAATACCATTGATAAATTAATTATTCGACACTCACGGTTTTATAAAGATAAATGTGTATGCGCGCTTGTATTGTTAACTGATTTTATGAGATTCATTTTAATATTAAATTCTCAGGACCCAAATTAATAATTGTTGTGGTTGTGGCAGATATGTAAGTTCTAATTCTTTTGGCCCAATCTAATTTGTCATCCATATGTGAGTACAAAATGAATAAGAAATAACTTTTGTAGCCAAGGCACATATGTCTCAAATCATAAAATCAGAGATCCCGATGAAAATAGAAGAACTAAAAATAATAAAGTAAACCTTTCGATCTTTTCTTAAAATGAGCCCTGCGCGAGTTATTAGTGTTTTTAGCCTCCTCTCAAATAAATTTCAATAAGCTAACTAGAATCACAAAAGTCTTTAACTGGAAGATTCAAATTATTCCCTGACACGTGCTAGGTACCCAAATTTCAAAATGTATACGCATTATTTTATTTTATTTTTTTAAAATTGCTTCAAAAGAAAATTTGGCAATGCAATTGTAGTAAGATCCAAACATGTAAACCTACGAAATGCACAAATTAATGAATGCATGTGTTTCCACGTACGGGACTGCATGCGTACACACAATGTTGCCTCCATAAATGTACATGTACAAGATTCCTGCATTATGCATACTTAAGTAGTCAAATTAAAGAAATTAGAACCTTGCCAAACTTCTGAAATATGAAAGACATGCTAGCTACTTGCAATAATATTACATTACTGTCCATAAATAGGATTGTTCCAAGCAAAACTATGCAATTGAAAAATCACATCAAGGGAATTGAATCTGTCTTGTCTAAGCATTAATGGCTACAAAACCTGTAATAATCATGCCAATAGTGAGCAAGGCCTATTGTTCACCGTCCGAGGTGGTTCTTGCGGTTAGGCGGCGGCCGAACGTGGTGAACGGCGGCGGTTTCGCGGTGGTGGATTGCAGCCAACGGGTGGTTTTCAGGGTTGATGGCTGCGGGATTCTTGGCAAGAAAGACGAGATGGTTCTCAGGGATGGAGAGGGAAATGAGCTGCAGCTTATCAGGCGAAAGGTACATTTAAATTTTCTCAGTAAAAAAACTCATCAAGATTGAATCATTTTTCTTGAAGAAAATTGAACAGAATTTTGCAACTTGTGTGAGATCTGTCTTGCAGGGAGGAATAGTTGAAGCATTGAGCCTGACTAGGCAATGGAAAGGCTTTACCTGTGACTTCTTGGGGTCTCCGAAGATTGTTTTCACCTTCAAAGAGCCGAATAATTCATGTTTTTCAAACAAGATTCCAATATTCAGAGTCAGTATAGAACCAAACGAGACCAGCTGCTATGGCAACTTTGAGATAAGGGGCGACTTCTCGGCCCGATCCTGCAGCATTATCGATGTTAACTCCACAGGACATTTAGTAGCCCAGGTAGTTAAAATTAATCAAACTGCTGAAACACTTTAGATCTTTTATTTCATTTTATATTTTGTTTTTTATTCTAATTTAATAATTATATGTCACGTATACATGTCTGATCTCCAATCAATTGTTTTGTTAAGAAATATTTAATATACTTGATATATATTCATGAGATGGAATATAATATGAGATAAAAATATGAATATGAATGCAAAAAAATACTTTCTGAATTGTGGAATTGCTGTTTATGTTTCGCAGATTGGTGTGAAGGAGGAGGTGGAGAGAGTATTAATGTCAGGCAGGGATTTGTACCATGTGAAAATAATGCCTGGAATTGATCAAGCCTTTGTCTTTGGAGTAATTGCTGTTCTTGACTACATATATGATGGATCCAGGAGATGCTAGCTGATCAATGGGGGCTTTCATATTATTACAGCTGTGGATAAGTTTACAAGTTGATATTCTACAAAAAGCTCCATCCATTCTTTTGTGATTTGTTTGAAAATTGTTACTTGGAACTGAAATTTGTATCTGATTAATTGTTTTGTTAGTGAAATGTTTGGCTGTATATGCCGGCTGGGCTGAATTAACTTGAGTTTGTCAGCCACGCAACCAGAGTTTGTCAGCCACCTGTTTATCTTGAACTTGAAACTGCGTAGAATTTGAATTGGGACAAGCAAAATGACTGGTATAGCTAAAAGCTGGCTGGGTGGAAACTTTTTCTTCTTTTTTTAATATATTTCTTTTGCCCCTAAGAAATAAAGGGTGTTGAATACGCTTAAACTCTTTAAAATATTTTATAAGATATTTATATATTTATAAAAAAAATTTAATATATTTATTAAGATTTTTGGAAGATAAACTTACTTAAGCTAGCTACCAAAAATAATTAGAACATAACTCATAAGAGATCATTTAGCTAAACTAGTTAAAAATATTTTATAGGCTCCTACATTTATGAGATGTTTTTTAAAACTTAAAAAATATTAAATATAATTTAAAAAATAAATTCTTAAAATATTTGAGTGAAATAAGATTTTAAAACCTGCAAGATATCAGTTATGATAATTTTATAATTGATATAATTAAAATTAAAAGAGTTTATTAGAATTTTAAATAAGTTAGGAAAAAATAAAATACAGCTTATAGTTTCTAACATCTTTTGAAAGTTTATAAATTTTTTTCTAAAAAAATTTTATCAAATATTTTATAACATTAAAGGCGCTCAAACATTTTGAAAAATTTGTGAACTCACCCAAACATCCTCTTAAAAACTCTTATAAGTTCCTTCAAAATAAAGTACATATTTTTATTTTTTAAATTCTAATAGCACTCTCTTTTTATTTTAATTATATATATACTAATTAACCATAAAATTATGATCATTATAAACATTTTATAAGCGCAATAATTTTACCTTATTCAAACATTCAAAAATTTATTTTTAAAATAAAATTTAGCATTAATGTAAGAACTTTTAATATTATTTTAAATGAATTAATTAGTCAAACACCATCATAATTAATCCAATCATTATTGGCGGCTGGCTTAATATTACGTTGAATATTAGCTTTTGTTGAACTAAATTTACGAGCAAGCAAGGAGAGTCTAAAGTGCCGCAGCCACATCCTCAAATTATTTGTCTTTTCATAAAATATTTCAAGGGAATATTAAGATAGTCATACTATATGGCGATTCCTTCCTTTCAACACAAGTAAGAAAAGTGAAGCTGATGCCTTTGGGTTGCTTTTGATTTGTTTTCTTGTATGCCGGCACTATCAACTAATTTTTAACCTAAGATTTGAAATTTTGAAGGTGCTTTTGTAATAATTTTAATTTGAGTACAAAAAACTTTGGAAATGATTAGTTATATTTCCCCAAAATAAAATTGTTTTGCGTAAATATAATCAAACATATGTGAGAATTTTGGTATTTTTAAAGATAAACCACCAACTTTGGTTAGAGTTTAATGAGAGTTTTATAAAGTCAAATTTAATAACTTTAAACTAACAGTTTCATCTCTTTGAGGAGATATTTGTTAAGTTGTTATATGCCAAAATTAGTGAGAAAGTGAATGAGATAATTGAGCTAAAAAAATGGAGAATAAGTTAAGGAATAGCTAAGACAAGTGTGTATGGATGGCTTGAAAGCATCAATCCCACATTGGAATCTAAAGCTAGAATTGAGTTAGTTAAATAACTTGAAAATGGACTAAGAGATTGGACCCCTTTGGGGGTACACAAGCTTTTGAAGGGGTGAGGATCTACATAATTGTGGGTTTGGGTTTGCTTGCATTGAACCACACCCACACGCGCACTTGCTTGCAGTTCGGATATTATTCTTTTAGAGAAAATTTATTTAAAATAAATAAAATATTATTTTATTTTATTTATTTATCATTATTAATTATGTTATATAATTAATTTTAATTTCGGTTTGAGACCGATTCTCTCCTAATGGACATGTCCAGAAAATTCGAAAGTTGCAGCCATGTCCAAGAAAAGTTGTGGCCATCCGGTTGAATGTCATTTCTATGTCCTTAAAATTTAAAATTAAAGGTCATGACCTTTAATTACAAACCAAGAAATGTCTGATGGTATTCGGTCATGCCTCATGTTATTAAGCACTTAACATCTATAAATATGCGGGGTGCATTCGTGCATTATTCATTCGAAAAAGGCATACAACATACACAACATTCAACATTCATTCTAGTATTAAACACAGAGGTTTTAGTCAGTTAGGGTTCGGAGTCCAAGCAATTGGAGTGTAGCCTTTGTATGGCCGGGTCGTTATATCTTGGGAGGTTGTCCGCTAAAAGTCCTTGTGCATTGTTGGGAGGCAGATAAAATTTTAAGGAAACTGCCTTTGTGCAGGTTTCAACTCAATTGAAGTGTTAATTTAATTACTGTTTTTGGTTTGTTTTATTGAATTCCTGTTTGCTTAATTCCAATTCTCATAATTTGTGAATCAATTCATTATGCTTTTGTTTTGTTACTATCTATTTGGTGCATACACTAGTGCATTTAATTTCCAACAATCTTAAGGTTTTTTGCTTCTATTATTTGTCCAAATGTTCAGTAGCAATTTATTAAGTTTGTGTTACTAGGTCCACATTCTTGTTAGATAATTATGATTTCCTCATTAAAGTGTTGCGTTTACTTTTCTATTCAAATTTATTAAGTTTATTAAGTCCTTGCTGAAAGATGTTTGTTTAATAATTTATTAAGTTTTTGGTAAAGTTTGTTTGCAATTATAAATGCTGCATTTAAATTCAATCGCAAGTAAAATTATCTATTTAGTAATTTGTCCAATACTATTTTGCCTATCTACTTGATATATTCTATCTGGTTATATAGATTCATATTTCTTGGCATATAGATTCTTTATTCATTGCTACTTAAATTATTCTTGCAGAATTTCATCATGGTAACAAATGTGCCAAATGTACCTATTGAGACCAATGTTGGTGGTGGATTACAAAATCCTCCTATTGCTCCCCCTCAGGCTACTGTTTCTTCTACCTCAGTCACTGTTGGTCTAACACCTCCTACTCCTGTTGCAGTCGGATAAGTGGAGTAGCCAAAAAAGTTCAATGGGAAGGACTTTAAGAGATGGCAACAAAAGATGCTGCTTTATCTTACCACACTGAACCTAGCAAGGCTTTTGCATGAAGAACATCCTGCCTCAGGGGAAAATCCAGACATGCAGATTGTAGCAGCCATTGATGCTTCGAATCATGGAGATTTCCTATGCAAAAACTACATTGTCAACGGTTTGGACAATGCACTGTACAATGTGTACAGTCTAATTGCCACTGCCAAGGAGCTTTGGGAATCACTGGAGAAAAAAATACAAAATGAAAAATGTCGGCATAAAGAAATTCATCATTGGTAAGTTTCTTGAGTTTATCATGATTGACTTAAAATCTATGATGTCCCAGGTAAAAAACTATAAGATGATATTGCATGAGTTGGCTACTAAGGGGATGACACTAGGAGGAACATTTCAAGTGGCAACACTTATTGAAAAATTGCCCCTATGGTGGAAAGACTTCAAAAACTACCTGAAGCACAAACACAAGGAGATGAACCTTGAGAATTTGATTTTGAGGCTAAGAATAGAGGAAAACAACAGGTGTCCCAAAAAGAAAATTAGTGGCAATGCTTATGAAAGCAAAACAATCAGTATGGAGCAGGGTTCGTCTAACAAACAAAAAAGGAATGCTTCTGACAACCACCATGACGAAAGAAAGAAAAAGAAGTTTGAAGGAAGTTGCTACATTTGCAGCAAGCTAGGACATAGGGCAAAGGACTGCTAACATCACTAACAAGGAGAAATTCTAAAGAAAGGTGGATTTCCAAAGCAAAAAAGAATTGCTCATGCAAACATGGCCAAAATAGAAACTCTCTCAGATGGTGTCAATGATTTGAATCTTTCAGCGGTGGTTTCTGAGGTAAACCTAAGTGAAAATCCCAAGCAATGGTGGGTGGACAATGGAGCCACTCAACATGTGTACTCAGACAAAAGCATGTTCACAACATATAAGGATGCTAAAGACAAGAATTTGTTCATGGGAAACTCATCAACTTCTAAGGTGCATGAAATTGGAAAGGTAGTGTTGAAAATAACTTCCAGAAAGGAGCTGGCTCTTAACAATATGCTTCATGTGCCTGATATTAGAAGAAATTTAGTGTTAGGTCCTATGCTTAGCAAGAATGGCTTTAGGCTAGTTTTTGAATCCGACAAAATTGTACTTACAAAAAATGGTGTATGCCGGAAAGGGATATTTATGTGATGATCTTTTTAAAATGAATGCAATGACCATCATACCAAAAAATGTACCAAAAGTTGTTATCAATGAAAATAAAGTAAATTCAGCTTACATATTGGAGTCCCTATATTTATGGCATCATAGACTAGGACATGTCAATTTTGGTACTTTGACTAAACTAGCTAAAAGTGGAATTCTCCCTAAGTTAAATCTTGACACAAAAACTAAGTGTGAAGTTTGCATTGAGGAAAAAATGACAAAAACTCCATTAAGGCAATAGAGAGAAGCGCTGAGCCACTAAATTTAATTCACACAGACATTTATGACTTAAAAATGGTGCAATCAAGAGGTGGAAAAAAATACTTTATAACTTTTATAGAAGATCGCACAAGATTTTGTCATGTTTATTTACTTTTAAGTAAAGATGAAACTATTGCAGTATTTAAAATTACAAGAATGAGGTTGAGAATCAACTTGGAAGGAAAATTAAAACACTTAAAAGTGATAGAGGCGGTGAATATGTTCACCCCTTTGAAGAATCCTGTGTTGAACATGGAATCATCCATGAAATCATGGCGCCTTATGCACCACAATCAAATGGCATTGCTAAGCGCAAAAATCAAACCTTAAAAGAATAATGAATGCATTATTATAATGCAGGGGAACCTCAAAATATGTGGGAGAGACAGTGTTAACTGCAAATCATTTACTTAACAAGATATCCCATAAGAAATTACAAAAAAATACCATATGAGGTATGGAAAGGACACCCCTCATCTTATCACTATCTTCGAGTGTGGGGGTGTTTGGAAAAAGTAGGAGTACCACCTACTAAAATGATCAAAGACTATTGATGACATCTTTTTTGGCTGTGCTTAATATAGTGCCACTTATCAATTCCTTGTATATAAATCTAATATTGACGACATTCAAGTCAATACGATAATTGAGTCAAGAAACGCAAACTTCTTTGAAGAAATATTTCCTTGGAAAAAGGAAAAAAGACGAGTGTATTTAAAAGACCTCGAGAAATTTAAAACTTGAACAAAGAGGACGTAGCAAAAGAGCTAGAATGGCTAAATCCTTTGGGGTCGACTTCTTGACTTTCATCTTAGAAAGTGAACCAAGGACGTTCACTGAAGCAATGACTACCCTAGAAGCTCCATTATGGAAAGATGTGATGAATAGTGAAATAGAGTTCGTCATGCATAGTCACACTTGGGAACTAGTAGACTTGCTTCCTGGAAATAAACCTTTAGAGTGTAAATGGATTTTCAAAAGGAAAATGAAAGATGATGGTACGATAGATAAATACAAGGCGAGACTAGTAGTCAAAAGGTACTGAGAGAGGAAAGGTCTTGATTACTTTGATACATACTCGCCAGTAATTAGAATTACTTCTTTCTGATTAATGATCGCCTTTGCGGCCATTAATAATCTCGAGATACATCAAATGGACATAAAAACAATATTATTAAATGGTGACCTTGAAGAGGAAATCTATATGGAACAACCAGAAGGGTTCGTGGTTCTAGGACAAGAAAAAAAAGTGTGTAAGTTAATCAAATTGTTATACAATTTAAAACAGGCACCTAAACAATGGCATCTTAAATTTGACCACATAATGATAGCCAATGGCTTCAAAATTAATGAGTGTAACAAATGTGTGTACATTAGAGATACACCAACTCAATATGTCATTGTATATTTATATGTAGCTGATATGTTAATTATGGGAAGCAATAGTGACATAATCAAAGAGACAAAGATGTTGCTAAGTTGTAATTTCGATATGAAAGATATGAGCCTTGCTGACATCATCTTGGTATTAAAATTATAAGAACACCGAAAGGGATAGCATTAACATAGTCACACTATATTGAGAAAGTGTTACAATAGTTTCTAGATCTCGCGAGCAATCAGGTGAAAACACCGATAGATGCAAACCAACAGTTTACCAAGAATAAAAGTGAAGAAAAGGATCAAGTGTAATACGCACACATCATTGGAAGCCTCATGTACATTATGAATTGCATGAGGCTAGATATTGCATATGCAATTGGTAAGCTGAGTAGATACATAAGCAACCCTGGACAAGAGCATTGAAATGCCATTATCAAAGTATTGAGATACTTAAAAGAAGCCACAAAGTATAGGTTGCATTATAATAGATATTAAGTTGTAATTGAGAGATACGACGATGCTAACTGGATATTCAACTCGAATGAGTCCAAGTCCATGAGTGGATATGTATTCACTCTAGATGGAGTTGTCATATCATGGAAATTCTTAAAGCAAACATGCATAGCAAGGTCAACGATGGAATCGGAATTCAACGCTCTAGATAAAATAGGCAAGAAAGTGAAATGGCTACGCTAATTTTGGAAGATGTTCCAAACTGGCCAAAGCCTGTGCCGGCAATTTATATTTATTATGATAGCCAATCTACCATAAGAAGTGCACAGGATAGTATGTATAATGGTAAGGCTCGACATAAATGAAGGAGACATAATATCATTAGACAACTACTCTCCAGTGGAGTTATCTCTATTGACTACACAAAGTCAAAAGATAACCTTACGGATCCACTAATCAAAGGTGTAAATAGAGAGCAATTAATGAAATCATTAGAGAGAATAGGACTAAAACCTCTAATTAACTGAGTTACCATAACGAGAACCCTGCCTATGTGATTGAAGATCCCATGAAGCAGGTTCAAAGGGAAAAATAAGTTATGCAACTACAACTCAACGTGGAAGCCCTGTGGGGAGGGGCCTCAGCCCTCTAACCCATTCCGTTGATGAAGAGACAGTGCATCCTGTAAAAGTTTCAAGTTAAGCGTTGTTTTTAATGACTCTCATATCTCGATATTTCAAGTGGAGGTGCAATAGGAACCTCTTAATGCGAAGTCACCTATATGAGTAGGGATTAGGTTAATCCTATGAGAATTTTTAAGGCTAAATTCTCCAAGTAGTACTCATGAATATTAAAAATTGTTCAGGGCTGAAATGAACACAACATGAACCACATAAAATTTACCATCAAGTGGTATTATGTATAGTTATATTATCTTGGTGTACATAAAAGCCAAATAGTTCAAGACACAATGTTCATTGGTTGGCAAGTGCACTCGATAATTCTCACTAGGGAAGGTTCAAAGTCAAAAGCTACCTCTCCTAATGCAGTATCATTTGAGTTGAACCTTTGTCATTTCACTACATGCATAAGTATACCTATCAGATAATTTGCTCATTCATGTGGGGGATTGTGAGAATTTTGGCATTTATAAAGATAACCCACCAACTTTGGTTAGAGTTAATGAGATTTTTATAAAGTCAAATTTAATGAGTTTAAACTAACAATTTCATCTCTTTGAGGAGATGTTTGTTAAGTGGTTATATGCCAAAATTAGTGAGAAAGTGAATGAGAAAATTGAGCTAAAAGAATGGAGAATAAGTTAAGGAATGACTAAAACAAGTGTGTATGGATGGCTTGAAAACATTCATCCCACATTAGAATCTAAAGTTACAATTGAGCTAGCTAAATAACTTAGAAATGGCTTAAGGGGTTGGACCCCTTTGGGGGTACCCAAGTTTTTGGAGGGGAGAGGATCTACATGAGTGTGGGTTTGGGTTTGCTTGCACTGAACCACACACGTGTGCACGCGCCCTCAACTCTGGGCGGGGATGCAAGTGGGAGGTGTTTGTAGTTCGGATATTATTTTTTAGAGAAAATTTATTTAAAATAAATAAAATATTTTTTATTTTATTTATTTATCATTATTAAATATGTTATATAATTAATTTTAATTTTGATTTGAGACCGACCCTCTCCTAATGGATATGTCCAGAAAATTCAAAAGTTGCAACCATGTTCAGAAAATTCAAAAGTTGCAGCCATGTCCAAGTAAAGTTGCAGCCATTCGATTGAATGTCATTACTGTCCTTAAAATTTAAAATTAAAGGTCATGACCTTTAATTACAAATCAAGAAATGTCTAATGGTATTCAGTTGTGCCTCATGCTATTAGGCACTTGACATCTATAAATATGGGGGGTGGGGGGGTGCATGCGTGCATTATTTATTCGAAAAAGGCATACAACATACACAACATTCACAGCATTCAGCATTCATTTTAACATTAAACATAGAGGTTCTAGTCGATTAAGGTTTGAAGTTCAGGTAATTGGAGTGCAGCCTTTGTCGGTTGAGTCATTGTATCTTGGGAGGTTGTCTGTAGAAGTTCTCGTGCACCATTAGGAGGCAGATAAAACCTTAAGAAAATTGCGTTTGTGCAGGCCTCCACTCAATTGAAGTGTTAATTTAATTGTTGTTCCTAGTTTGTTTTATTAGTTCATGTTTGCTTTCCAGTTCTCATAATCTGTGAATCAATTCATTATGCTTTTGTTTTGTTACTATCTATTTGGTGCATACACTGGTGTATTTAATTTCCAATAACATATCCTCATTTTCCCTTCAAAACTTTCATTTTTCAATATAAACATACATATATTATATATACATCACACACATATATATATATATATTATTTTAACAATAGAAAAATTACTCAATTCCATTTTCACTCTAAAAGTCCAACAAAAAAGCATTGATTTAACTGCTATAATAAAAAATGTGTCTCTCAAAACATAAACAAACAAACCAAAACACAACTTTCACATTTTTTAATAATTTATTTTTCCAAAATACATAATAAACTTATAATGAAATCACACAAAAAACATAACCAAACATTCCTTTGCTTTTGATTATGACTTGAATGTCTTTAGATATAATTCAATACTGAAATTCATACCAAATGATTAGGATAATTGGGATTTTCAGCGAAAACTCTCAACACTCAAATTAGAATTTTATACGTGAGAAAGTTATTTAATTAGGGAAAAATAGATGAATAATAAAACACATCTATCTCACAATGTGGAATTTAGGAGTATTTATAATAATAAAAAAGGTTGATCGGATTTAAATGCCTTTATTTCTTGGTCCATCACGTAAATTTTATGATTTGATTAGAATGGCAAATTGAGTTTCAATTGGTAGTCCATTTATCTTAACCTACATCAAACTCATATAATTGATTAGATACGAGGATGTACTACCAAATTTTCTATTACAATATTTAACTATTTTAAACTGGCAGGGAGAATATAACTAAGTATGTTTTCCAACTATTCTTACTTTTGATTAGGCTTTCTTTCGAAAATATAATGTCAATTGGCTTTAGGCCGAATCTGTAGATGCAACTTTTCTTACATAGATTATTTGAGCTAAGATTCCATATTTGTGCCGCAATAAGTAGTTGGTTGTTGTAATAATCATTAATTTGCCTGTCGATTTTGAATGGCTTATCTTTCCTTAACTATGTTGTGAACTATGTCCCCAAAGTGTGTGCAATGCGTTTTCTCGAGAAAACGGAGTACTATTATTTTCAATAGAGGACCCGCTAATTACTTCATTTATTATATTAAAAAATACATCATCAATGCCTATAGATTATAGAATAGATTGAACACACAATTTAAGGAAAAAATTATTGTTTAAATAGAAAAAAATAGTAACATATAAGTGAATTCAACACAAGAATTCTTTTTAACTAGCGAGTCTCGTCTTCTCCATCCTTGCTGTAAATGTGCGTAATAACTACAAACTAATTCGTTTTGGTTCTATCCTACACGAGAAAAGTCACATCCATCAGAAAGTATACAGACAACGGTAAGAAACTGCAAGTTGAGTAAGACAGATCTGACAGGTAGAGTTATAACGTAACACGTGGAGAATGCCTGTGGTGTTGGTGTCCAGTATTTCAATCAGTTTTTTCTCATTTCTTTTGTGTTGGGAGACATATTTTCACACTATTTGGTTTTATATCAAGCGTGAGCGTGGACGAGGGCCCATTTGGTTTTATTTTCATTTTCATTTTTATTATTTTTAAAATTTAAAAAGTTAATGAGAAAAGATATATAGAGAAAGATAAAAATAATAAAATAAAAAAAAATATAGATCATTGAGAAAAAATATATAAATTATTGGGAGAAGTTACATATTGGGCAAAACCTCAAGATGGTTTGGTTTAGTTACTAATGAGCTAAAAAATATTGGCTATGTTTGATTATAAATTAGAGCATTTTGTCAAAATATTTTGGTAAAATAATTTTTAGAAAATAGGGTTGGAGAATGTGATAGTTATTAGTTTATATTTTGGGTGGTAGGTGGAGAATATTTTAGGAAAAAATTATTTGTTTGACTGCATTTTGAAAGGAGATAAAATATCACATCAATAACTTTTTTATTAGGTTGAGATGTTGAAATTATTATTTTAAAATTATTTATGTATGTGTATATATAAATTGGATAGTGGGGACAAAAATGAGAGGGCTAGACATTAGGAAATTAGTAGAAAATGAATTGAGATGACACTTTGGACCTTTTTGAGTGTGTTTTGGAAGTAAGATTGGTGAATATGTATAATTTGTTTATTTATATTTTGAGAGTTAAAAAATAAATTGACAATTTGCAAACCAAACACGGCCATTGAATTTTGATATGGGTGCCCTACAAAAAAAATTGTATTCAGTGGCATTAAAAAATGCCACTTAAATAGTATTATAGTGATAATTTTATATTTAATGACATTTTTTTAAAAGCATCACTTGTAACGGTGTATCTAAAAGTATAAATGTATATCTAATACATTTTTTGTTGCATTTTATTAATGTCATGATGGTGATAAGGCATGTTAAAATGCCACCAAAATTTCTTTAAATGATAATGAAATACACCACAAAAATTACAATAAATGAAATATTAAAATGTCACAAAAATAACTTTAAATGACATACTAACTTATCACAAAAAGTACATATAATTATGTTAAAATGCCGCAAAAAATTCTTTTAGATGACATGTTAAAATGCTATAAGAAATTAATGAATTAACACACTAAATGAAATGATACAAAAGATTATTTTGAATGACATGTTAATCTACATATAATATTCCGTATATGGATGCCAACATGTCCCAATTGTTCTGTATAAAACTCGAATTTGAAACCATCTGTCTGTAAATATATGAGTTTACTATCAAGTTATCATTCAAATATTCAATATATATAATCAAAAATATTAATTTATTTTTATACTTTGAAATTATATTTTTAAATAACTTATTTTCAATTATTTAATATATGCTTAAAATTATTATATTAAATAAGGTTAATTGCAATTGCCTCCTTGTGTTTTAAAAAATAGGCAATTTACCCCCTATAAAAAATAAATGTTTAAAATACCTCCATATGTTTTAAAAAATCATGCATATCGCCTTCCCCTTCTCATTTGTTGCCCATTTAACATGATTTTAATATGAAAAGACCAATTTACCCTTAATTATTTAATATATTTTCAATTCAATTTAAATAACCTTTTATTATCATTTTTTTTCTTTTCTTTCATTCTTTTCGTTTCTTTTTGTTTTTCATTTCTCTCTTCTTTCATTATTTCATATATTTCTCACTTTATATATATATATATATATATATCACTATTTTTCATCTCATTATTCCATATATTCTCATTTTATACATATATATAAATTTATTTACAAAATTTAAATCACTTTTATTTAACTTATCAATTATATTAATCTTTCTTTCTATTAATTCATTCTAAATTAAATAAAATTTAAATTTCATAAAAATGTGTAACATATTTTTTATTTATACTTAAATACACATATATCATATATATTTACACATATAAATTTATCTATAAAATTTAAATAAATTTTATTTATATATTTTTTTCTTTCTAATTATTCATTTCAAATTAAATATTATATATATTTATTAAAAAATATATAATATATTTATATACATATATATTTTATTGATAAGATATTTATATATATATGTGTGTGTATGCATATGATGTTATTATCATATACATATATGATAATATATAATTATTTAATAATGTCATCTTTATATAAATTTATAAATAATTTTTATTTATATCTTTTTTCTTTCTAATTATTTATTTCAAATTAAATATTATATGTATTTATGAAAATATATAATATATTTATATACATATATATTTTTTATAAGATAGTTATATTTATACATTTATTATCGTGTATATATATGCTAATCTATGTAATAATATAATACATAATATATAATACATATATGATAATATATATAATTATTTAATAACATATATATAATACAAAATTTACACAACCATCCCCCACCCCCTCGGCCACTCGGCCCACCCCAAACCTTACGGTTTGCCATGACAGCATTGTGGTCAATTTGACTAGATAGTGATTTAGCCAGATCTGGCCACTAGCCACCATGGCCAATATAGCCATGGCGACCTTGTCATGCCTCTATTTTTTTATTTTTATTCACTGCAAGTACCAACAGCGGCTGCCAGCCACCAGTGGAGGCTCCTGGTGGCAGATGCTAACCGCCACTAGGGTGGGGCAGTGATTTATTTTTATAATTGTATATATACAGACATATAATATATATATATATATATGTGCACATTATATATGATAATATATTATATTGTATATATATTTTATATTTTTTTAAAACTATAATATAATTTGATCTAGACTATTAATTTTTTAAAAGAAGATCCAATGATTAATAAATAAGGACATAATTATTTTTTTATGTACAAAAATTTAAACCCAGATGCAGCACAGGCGCATGTCCTACACTCATGCCCTAGGGGTGTTCATTGCATGGTTCTTTAAAACATAAGGTTGTTCTTTGTACATTTGTTTTTTCACAATAGGGTAATTTGCCCATTTTTCTTAACATGGGGGTGATTTGTAATTTTTTCTATTAAATAACACATTTGGAAATTAAGATGTGAGACATTAAAGTTAGAGATAGCAAATACTTAGAAAAAACATAATGTATAGGTGAGGAGAGAAAAATGGGCAAAAACTTAATTTATTTTTATTTTTTTAATTGATTTATTAAAGGTATATATCAAGTAATTAATTTTATCAATATATTGTGTTGAGATATAAATTTTTAAATTTTACAATTATTAATATACATATATTTTATCTACTTTTATAATTTATATTTCATATCATATCATAACTAAATTATAAGAGGTATTTTTTTTAAAAAAATAGTGATACTAATTAAATACCTTTGACATATAGTTATGCTAGGATCTTCAAAAATTTATATGTTTACAATATATATCAATCAATTGTCATTAACTATTACATTATAGTGACATTTTGTATTACTATCACTATATTATTTTAATGTGTCACTTTACTTTAAAATGACATTAAATTAGTATCACTAAATAATTTGTGGCATCTTTTACAAATGACACCCTAAATAAATATGAAAAATATTTTTTGAAAATAATCGGTGATACTACTTAAATGCCTTACAAATACATTTATGTTTGCATTTTCAATCAAATGTCACTATTGTTATTTGTCATTTATTAATCAAATATCATTAAATATTGTATTATAGTGATTTCTTTCTACAATTATTATCATATTATTATTATTATTTTTTGTGTGTTATTATACTATAGAATGTTACTAAATTAGTGCCTCTAAATATTTTGTGGTATTTTTCCTAGATAACACCATAAATAAATATGAGTTGCATTTTTTAAGAAAAATTAGTGACATTGATTAAATGTCTTCAAATTGTAGTTTTGTTGACATTTTGTAATCAAATGACATTGTTTTATATGCTATTTCATAATAAAATGTCACTAAATATTTTATTATAGTAACATTTGTTTCGATTATCACTGTATTGTTTTTGTGTATCATTACACTATAAAATGTCATTTAGTCAGTGCCACTGAATAATTTACAACCTTTTTTTAAATGATATCATAACTATATACAAGTGGCATTTTTCTATGAAAAATTAGTGGTAATAATTAAATTTATTTGAAATACATTTACCTCAACATTTTTAATTAAATGTCACTATTTTGTTTGCCATTTAATAATCAAATGTAGGGGTGTTAATGGATATTAAATGGATTGAATACATTATTTTCATATTCGTATCTGTTTAACTTTTTGAATATTTGGATACGAATACGGATTTGATGAATATTTAAAAATGATATCTGAATTC
>JACGDI010005691.1:136518-202042 GCA_014898725.1 Jacaranda copaia
TTTTTATATGGTTTTTAGTTTAATATTGTTTAATATGTGATTCAAGTAATAAATGCTTTATTAATTAATCTTATTAGATAAATTTAATTATATAAATAGATTATTTTAAATATATATTATTTAACATAATTCAAAATTTTAAGATATTATGGCACATAGAGGCGGCATTTAGGACATTAGCCATCAAACTAATTTTCAGTATTTTTTTATTTTTTTAATTGTTTTCCCACCAGGGGTATTTTTGGTTTTTCACATTTTCCGTTTACTTTTTAAATAGATTTGTCAATTTAGAGAGGTTTTGGTAATTTTTAAAAATGAAGGACCTTTTCGTAATTACGTTATACCTCAAGGATGGTAGCCATAGTTCATCCTTTTTTTATAAATTGGACCAAGGTGATCAAGGAGGCCAAGGCGACAAAGGCAACCTAAACAATAAAGGCAATCACCTCGCCGCACCTTATGGTGCTCGCATGGCCTAAGGAGGAAGAGGCAATGTGGTATCACCTTTCTCGCCTCAAGATTGTGGGTTTTTTTTCTATCAATTAGGGCTCTCCCTTCACCACCTCCATAGAGATGATCTACAAGATTCATAACTGCTCTTCATAATATAGGGTGCTTACCTGGCCAACATTTGAATCTAGCTCTACCCAAACTTTTCTTGTTCAGCCCAACAATTTTGGATATCAAACGTAGATCCCCATAAGGTAATTTTAATATGGCTAATTTTTCCTTTTTTGCAATCAGTTATGATACTAATGTGTATATATATACTAGCATGTGCCTAGTACGATACATCAAAAATAATTTTAATATTGAAATAAAATTATTTCAATATTAAAATTATGCACCGAACACATGCTAGTTATAATATTAATTAAAGTATTATGTTTATTTAAATTAAATTAATATAAAATATAAATAAAAAATTCATATTTTTTCAAATAAATTAATGATGAAGTATGCTTAAAATTAGTTCTAATGATAGAAAAAATTTGTCTATTTGGTACTGCTCTTCATCCTTCGTCATGATATACTCAAGCAAATATCTTTTAGAATCACCAAGTTTCATTAATATGTACAAATAATTCCCCACTTATTTAAATAATTTTTTTATTATTACAATAAAGTGAATAATCATAAACTAGACAAACATGACTAAATATGATGTTTAGTTAATAAAAAAAATTATTATAATTGAGTAAATTGTCAATTCTACAAAGCTGATAAATTAAATTTGTCAATTAAATAATGAAAAAAGAACAAACCTCATAATTCTAAAATCAATCCCAAATATTCAATGTTTTTCTTGATTCCCTTATTACTCCCTTTATCTTGCACATGGATTACATCAATACTTAAAGTTAATCAATTTCATATAACGAACAAAACATATAATTAAAACCCAAACAACAAAATCAATGGAGGAATATAACTAAATAGTAATAAATTTTTCTTTATTTGCATAAGAAAATTCTTATGGAGATACTTAGTAATTTCTTTTCTTCAATATATGAAATTGGAAGATTGTATGAGAGTTATTTGAAACTTGAATGTATTTTTATTTTTTAAATTGTATGTAGGTGTATAAAGTATAAGAGTTTTGATACATCTAAATATCTTTGCTATTTTCTCATCAATATATATAATATCATATAGATAATGTCAAATCATCTATCGAATAAAGATTATAAATAGTATCAAACACATTTTGAATTTCGGATGAAAGAAAATTAGAAATAAGATATAATCACATCGGTTAGAGATAATAATTAACGGCTAATAATTTTTTTTAATTGAATTAAAATACTCAAAATTATAAGAATTTGACATGTGGCAAAAATTGCATAATTAAAATAAAAATTACACAATTAGATAAGCAAAAAATTGTACTATATATAATAATGCATATATCCACATATATATATATATATATTATTTTGAGATATTTTTTTTTGGAGAATTTTTGTGGTACTTAATTTTCAATTTTTTTTAATGAGAACTAAATAGTATATTTTGTGTGTCTTTTCGCAAAGAGATAAAACTTTCGGGAGATTTTTATGAAAAGATAATAGTTTCCGTCCAAATTTTAACTGAAAATTGGGAGGACGATCAAAAGTGTTAATAAAGTTATGAAATTTATACTAAAAATGTTCAATTCCATTATCTTAGTACTAACAATACACACACAATTAAATTATGGAACTAAAAAGGCAATTTTTCCTTATATTGACATAATGAATTAAACAAAGACTATGCATAGATCCTACATGACAGCTACATAGATAGCAAGTTTACAAAATTTGTTTAGCAGGTGACTAGTTACAATGAATAGACAATATAGATCTACTGAAGCATACGACACAAACTATAGTTGTTATGACTAAAATTAGTCACCTACAATTTATAACTGATGCTAGACTTACCCCAAAAAAATTGACTAAGTTATTTTTATCTAATAACTCAAGGTGAGCTTTGATAGGCAGGGAACAGAGTCATCCATTTCTGTCATCCGCAACAAATGCACATTTACTAGATCAAACAAAGCGGAACACAAACGCAATCTTGATATCATGGATACATCAGACATTTCTGGGATATGGAAAATATGGAGTTTCATAGCTTATGCAACATAATATCTTGTGAGACAGGTTACAATGGTGCCTCCAACAAATAGTATACATGGCACTTAGTACCAAGTCTTTTACAACATCAGACAAAGCCAAGTAATAGATTAAGAATGTCCCAATTGAACTAAATCTACGAAGAATCTAGTTTCACTATGTCAAACTATATTATATACTCACTCATACAACAGTCAACTTGAACCATCAAGCGATCCATCCCCCATGGCAATGCTTGCTCTCAGAGTTAGAAAGCCCAAGTAGATGGTCATCAGACCGACACCCAACAATTTACTGGGGCGCATATCATTCCATGGCAATATAATGAGCGACCAAGTGAGGCCTAACATCAAAAACCCCAGAGTGAAATACAAGCTGCCATCCCTTGGGACAACATAAGATGCCGGTTTTTTGGACCAAGCTCCAAGGAGCAAAGAGACACCCAAACCAGCTAGAGTGTTGAACATCGGCCCAGCATAACATCCGGACATAGCAATCTGCACGCCACCATGCCCACCATTCAAAGCAATAGCAACATTGGACATCAGATCACCCATTGAGTTGCCCCATGCCAAGATTGTCAATGCAAGCAATGACGGCTTGATTCTGAGTATAATGCCAAATGCAACCAGCAACACGACAAGCTCGTTGGCAACAATGTAGAACCAAACAATACTCATTAAAAAGCCCCCTATCACCCATGGAAGTAAGAATTTCCGGGGTGGATGATCCGGCTTGGTGTATATAAGTGTAAGGAGCCCAAGAATAACACCAATGGCAGCACCAATAAGATACACAATCTCTTTAGCTAAATGGGCAGGACTTTCTTCAGCACTCCAGAGGATGGTTAATAGAACGGGCGCCAAGAAAGCACTAATGACAGCATATGTCTTCGACCACCTCTCCTCCTCAACAATAGGAATTGTCAACCTCCTAGGGATAGCCAATGGGATCTCCAGCATCGAGCACAATTTAGAACAGGTAAAAGATGACTGGTCACTAGCGGTGTCTTCCTCATTCCAACCCCACAAATATTTGGGATTTTCACCATTAGTAGTCTTTGCCACTTCATTGGAATAGATTGCCACACTTGAAGCCCAAATCCAATGGGGCAGCTTTGCTTGCAGATGTGGCACACCGTCCCCTGACTCAGACTGAAGCAGGGGAGTGCATTCAAATTCATTTTCAGAACTTCCACCAGATAAAACACTTCCTGTAACTGGTAATAAAGGCACGACGGACCCCAACTTCAACCTCTGGCCATGCTTTCTCAGTATCTCAATTGCAGCAACCGACAAAGCATAAACAACGTATATCAAAACAAATGCAATAGCACCTCCAACACTCACCTCACCAGCAACCAAAATAATTAGAAGTGACAAAAGTACAATGAGGAAAAAGCCAACATCCCTTATAAAACACTTTTTATCAATCTGTATATTTTTCTCAGCTACGCATAAAGACACAGTCCCCACTACAATACAAGTAACAAAAACAGCTCCGCCTAACACACTGTTAAGGCCCACATCACCGGAATCTCTGCCGACAAAAGCAGCAATACTAGCAAAGACATCTGGCGCCCCATTTCCCAAAGGAAGAAGAGTAACTCCTGCAACTGTGGGAGGCAATCTCAACAAACTGGAAAGCTTTTCCAGACAACAACAGAAGTAGTCGGCAGCAGTATTACCCAGCAAGTAGAACAAAGCTAGTAACCAAATCGCCAGAACTACATATCCCAATGGCTCAAACTTATTGCAGTCACAGTAGAAGAACACAAGGTAATTGAAAAATCCCCCTGAATTACATTCCGGATGCGCTTTTAAGTACTCGCATTTGGAACTATAACCCTCATGTAGATGGATTTCGGTGCAAATTGTAGGGTTTCTATTCGACTGTAAGTTGTTGCTCTCCAACTCTTCATCAATGGTTAGGTTTTCACTCGAAGAATTGATACTATTTTGATAAATTTTCCTCCGAAAAATAGAACTTTCAAGAAAACGATTTCTGAAGCTAGTTTTCCGGGGAAGATTTGAAAAAGGCTTCTTTGAGAATGGGTTTTGAAGAATCTCTCCATTGTAGGCAAAGAAGAGAAGCAAAACCAAGAGGCAGAGTCCGTTGAAACTTCCACGCAATTTCGAACCCCTACGACTCAAAATTTCCATTTTCAACTCCTACAGCTAGCTTGACAGTACACCAGACGGTGATCGCTAATAAAATCAGGTGGTCAAATTTTGTAAAAATCAAGAATCCCAATAAGTACTATCAAGGGTAAACCAAAAGTCTAGGGTTTTCAATTAAAATTCCCAAAAGAAATTGAAAGAAAAAAAACTAATACACAGCATCCAGTATTTCATGGCATGTGCAGAATTGTCACAGCCAGATCATGACAAAGAATACGAAACTTATCCCGTTAAGTAAAAGAAAAAAAATGGTGGCAGAAAGAAAAGGGGTTTTCAGTGTGTACCAGAGAGTGTGGGGGTTGAACCTAACGACAAGGACTAAAATTGAAAGAAGGTTCTTTATAAGGTTCAATGATTTGGACAAGAAAACCCATAAAAAAGAAAAAAAAAAAAGGAGTTGGGGAGGGGGGCGGGGGGGGCGAAGGGGGAATGGTTGCATATTTTGTAGGAGAAGAGAAGAAGATCGCGTAACCGCGGGAGACTTTTGGAAACTTTAACATACGTGGCATCTAAACCGATAGATGCTTGCTTCTTATGGTAGTCAGTGCTTTGGAAATAAATTTGGTGGGGCCACGTGGGTTTACGTGACATAGTCCATGGATATTGGAATCAAAACAAAATTTACATTATGTTATTTTGTATTTTTCCCAAAAAAAATTTAATCCCAAAAAAAATTTTAGAATAAAGGTACATTTTCTAAATTATCATCCAAAATATTAAATTTTATTCTCAAAAAATTACTTCCAATTCACCGAGAAAATCTTACACCTTACAAGTCACACATATCCATTCATTTTCTTACTCTATCTATCATATAACTCGTTCATTTATCTGTCTCTAATCCCACACATCCATATATATGCATATATTTATATATATGAAAATATTAAAATTTCACTAATTAAAAATTTCTAAAATTTATGTTTACAAATTTAATTAAATTAATTATTGAAAAAGTAAATTAAATTTAATTAAATATTATTTATGTTATTACTAAATAATCCATTTATTGAATAACATATTAAATTAATTAAATAATATATTAGTTATATTTAATATTTAATGTATTAATAAAATATTATAGTTATTAATTTAATACATAACTTAAGATGTTTTAATTTGATATAATAGATAAATTAAACATCTTCAATAAATATTTTTCATTAAATATCAATCTTCATATTTATTTAAAAACATAATAAAAAATTTGATTATCGGGTGATATTTATTTAATAATATATTCAGTTTAATAAATTAATATTGATATGCTTAAAGTAATTGTTGAGATCAATAATTAAATTTATGTAAATTATTTGATTATTACTAAGTATATATTTACTAATAATGTATTAACTAAATAAGAAGTTAAAGTAATTAAATAACTTATTAAATTAATTACATTATTTTATTTAAATAACTTGTTATTTATATATTATTATGTTTCATAGTTCATGTATAATTAAATATTACATTTATGTATTTAATAAATAATTTAAGACAATGTAATTTCATATAATATAATATTATTTATTTTTTTTGTAATTTGATGAATCTTTATTGAATTTAATTATATATATAAATTATTAAAAAGTTATTTTATTTAAATGAATAACTAAATTTTATTTATACATAAATCATAAGTAATAAATAGTTAAATAATTATATTTTAATTAATAAACAATAACTAGTATATAATTAATGTACAGTAATTAAATTTTTTTATAAGTCGATATTAACAATTATAACATTAGCTGATTTTTTTATAATTAAGATATAATTATAATTTCATGAATAGTTAATATTTGTTAATATATATCTTATTTCAAATAATACATCATTTACTGATGTTAAATTTATAAAAATATAAATTTAAAAATTAAATAACCAATTAATTAATTAAACTCATAGTTCAATCATTACAAATATACATACACACACATCATTCAACTATAAATATATATATATATATATATAACAAAAAAAATATTTTTCACCCTACAAATGCAATAAAAAAGCAATTGATTTGATATTTATATTAAAGTTTGTCTCTCTCCAAAATATAAAGAAACAAACAACTTATTTTCAAATTATTTTTCATATTTTCCCAAAACAAAAAGAAACACTTGGCACATTTTTCAAATTTTCTCCCAAAAATCCATTTCTCCAAATTTTTTTCTACAAAATGGCCAAAATATAAAAGAACATAGTGTTAATATTTGATTATATTATTTTTCTACTCGCCTTTGACATGTATAAATTTTAAAATTAAATTTTTTAATTTTAAATTATATTTTAAAATAACTTAAATATTAGTAATGGCATTTTATTATTGTAATTTCAAGGATAGTTTTGAACCCAAAAGTATTTCAAAAATAATGTTCGATTTTATTATAGGGTGTTGATTTTTACACTTCAAAATTTACCTCCGGCACTCCATCTTCAATTTTCCTTAAATGCAAATAACTTAATTATCCCATTTTATTTTAGGTTATATTCTCTCATTTTTCATGGACCAAACTACCCATTTTTACTCCAACACCTTAATGCTACATGTTTAACCCTCTTCAACTCTTTTTCTTTTGGTAAATTTTAAGAAATTGTAGCAAACATGGATAATCAAGATAACGAAGAATTAACAAAATTGAATGGGTTTTTATCTTTGCTTATTACTACAAGATTTTGCAGGAGCCCACTGCATCTTTCGATGATTGTGGCTTTTTGTTATGTTAGTCTAACTTTAATATTCAGATGATTTAAAGTATCAATTTTGATTGGATGAATCATTAGTAGCTTATTAGAATATTTTTATTATTAATCAATTGAATTTCATATTTGTTGAGCATTTCTCCAAAAAAAAAAACAAACCCTTATGTTTACTATTAGCTTGTTTTAATAGAAAAAGGAGGATATTCCCTAGAAGAAATTAGTCCAGACTTTACATGGCAAATTACATTTGTTCTTCCGTTAAGCTATAGCTCATATGCTAAAAGCCTTTTTTATTGTTGAAAACAGTTTTTATATTTTTGTTTCTTTATAGATTTTGATGATTTAATGTCTCATGTTGTCTTAAAAAGAAAGTTCTTCTTGTATGTATATTTGTTAAAAAAAATTTTAAAAAAATGGATGTGAATATATAATTCTAATTTAAATTTTATTTTTTCGGCGAAATTCAAATTAACTTGAAAAAATAATTTTAGCAGTTGTTAAATACTGTAAATTAAAAAGAGTTGAATACGTTCTAAACAATATAGTATCAAATATAATTTTTTTTTAATGAGAAATTCAGATGACTTGAAGAGAGTTAAATATATAGTATTAAGGTGTTAGAATAAAAAATAATAGTTTTATCTGTGAAAAATTAAAAAATATAATTTAAAATAAATTGGGATGATTAAGTCATTTACAATTAAAAGAAATAGACAATGAAGTGTCGAAAGTAAATTAAGGAGTGCAGAAATCAATACCCTTACTTTATATGGTAAAAAGAAAATGAGTGCTGTAAATTTATAACATGGAGCGTGTATATTGTTGGCATTTTAATAATACTTTTGACAAATCTTGGCTACAGTTTAGAGACACTTAAGTAAAATTATGCTAAGAAAATAAATATAATTCATTGGGATGAGCCACTAACAATAAGATGGACCTTTGAGCCTCGTGAATCTTAATTCACTGGAAACTTAATCAATAGAAATAATAACAATCATAGAGAAACAGGACATTGAATAACATTTTAATTAATTTACGCATTCTTGAAATAAAAACACATACCGTCACTATTTTCGAAAAGACCTCAAATCCAAATTCCGACAAAATCAACTCTCTTTGTTGCAAAATAATGATTTTCCTTATCTTGTTGTCAAGTTGCTTTAAATATCTTTAATATAGTAATTAATAATCAAGTCAATTATTCTGGATGACGACTAACTATCACAAGCAATAAATTTTAGAAAAAATTAATATGATAAGTTAATGTAAAAATTGAGTAATCCAAACTCATAATACTATTAGCAAATAAACAATTATTTTTTAGATAGAGTATATAATAAGTAGCAATTGAAACACTCCAATACTAGTGCAAGAGAGTAATATTGATTAAAAAAAAGGTATAACCTGGTTGAATATATAATTTGATAATTTACATGGATAAATCCAAAATGCAAGTTATTAAATTACGGCAATATGAAAGAAAGAAACGGAAGAACAAAAATACCAACAGCCATGGAAATCAAGGATGAAGCAGGTTGCCTATGGAGCAATGGAAGGAATTGTCGAGGATGCAAAATTAATTACCATCGTGGGCTGTGGGTCTACAGTTTTATGTCAATCCAAAGGAGGGTTCTTCAGTCAATATAAATAATAGCATATCCGATTTTCCTCTGAGGGTGGTTATTATTATTATTATTATTATTAATTTATACAATATGCTAGGAAGTAATTAAATTTGGATATTCGGCATCGCACTTTGTGTTTGCTATTGGGCCAAATGATCATTTAGTAGAAATTCTTCTAAAGATTAAACATCATTAACCAAGAAAATATATGAGGAAGTTAATATTTTTATATATAGTGACACAATAAAAATATGACTAAAAGTCAATTTTAAATTTATTATTAAAAGGGCAGCTCACAAGAATAAACACCTATAACTTGAAAATGCGATTGGGTTCAAAACTTTAGTCCAACTCTTATAAATATTTCAAAAGCAATCATGTCCTTAAATTAGGGATTTACGCTTCTTATTTTCCAAAACAATGTCTCAAGGGAGACCTTGAAACGGAGTCAATCTCGTATCATATAATTAGTTCTTATATGTGTTAGACATTTTGGTTTAACTTAGTAGTTAATCTTAATTTTTCAAATTTAAAATTTGGTTTACATCTTTATAAACAATTCGCTCTTTTTTTTTTTTCAAAAACGATAAAACAAAAGAAAAGAAAAATAGTCTTCGCTTATAACGAATATGAATATTCGTCCTGCACCTTCAGTAGGCGTGCATCCGCGTCCGCTTCACAAATCGCAATAATGTACACCAACCGCGATACTATGTGACGTTTAATTGAGGAAGTCAAAAACGTACGTTATTGTCGGCAATTTGATAGTTAAATTATGATTGCGTACCAGTTTGGGAGATTCTTTCATGCGAAGTAAATCTGATTCCACAGTGGGGCGGATTGGTTGCATTTCGAGAGTTGAGATTTTTGCAGTGAAATGATTGTGATGGATTTTATATGGTGGACGCTTTCAATAAAATTAATTGGATTCAAAAGGACGTTTGAGAAAATTTATAAATTTTTAAAAGTATTTTTTTTATTCATAAATGTACATACATACTTACAATTTGTTAGGATTTATAATTATATAAAGTTCGCACGTAAAACTGTAAGGACAATGTCTTAATCAATTGACTATGCGTAATATCTTATAATTTTTTAAATATTTTTAAAAAGTATAAAAAATTATAATATCTTTTAAATAACTCTAATCAAACATTCTCGTATTTGATTTTGATGCAAATCTAAGTGAAGAGCAAAGCCATTTGAATCTACGTTCCACCTGAACTTTTTCTGCCGCGGGTTAACTTCTAGCACTACAGATGATGCAGAGGCGCCTAGGATTTGAAGTGCCTACAAAAATTGCAGGGTGAACTAGATAAATTGCTACTTTTGAGACATATTGATGTTCTAATTTTGGCTTCTAAATTGAAATTATATTTACACACATATTCAACAATGATCCCACTTTGACCTGTATCCAGACTGTAAGTCTTGTAAGTAGTTGAATATCAATTTCTTTCTGCTGATATTCTTGTGTTATGTAAACTTCTTCCGGATTTCTGTTTGCTTGCTTTTGCTTTGCAAATTGACAATACTACGCTCCGGATAGTGTTACTTAATCACAAGTCAAAAGCAGGCGGCGGTACATTTATTACTGCAGCACTTGACTGGCACACAAAATAAAATGGTAAAATGTTTTATTCCGTTGTTACTCGTGAATTGCGAAACAAAAGGAATTACAAGCTGCAACTTAGCTAGAGATCTTCCTCAAAACAGGATACAACGGAAGCACGAGTTCATCGATCCCTCTTTAATAAAATTCTCATTATGATACATGGTGGGTGTGCTCCAAATGCCATGGCAATCAGATTGTGTGCTTCTTTATCATGGATTGCTTGCTATCTTCTGCGTGAAACTACTTTTGATGTCGAAAGAATCACTCCCATCTTTTGTGATGACACCCTGAAATGTGAAAGCATAATCAGAAACTGCACATGAGAGAGAGAGAGAGAGAGAGAGAGAGAGAGAGAGAGAGACCTTTTCTGTAATTATGCCGCTGATGACAGTAGCTGGTGTGACGTCAAATGCAGGATTCCAAACAGAAATTCCTGAAGCGGCCACTTGTTCTCCCAGTCCTCCTCGGGCATGCAGTAGTTCTTTGGGAGACCTTTCTTCTATAACAATTTCTTGCCCAGAAGAAAGGGACAAATCAACGGAAGTGAGAGGAGCAGCCACATAAAATGGGATACCATGATGCTTCGCTGACAGTGCCAGGCTGTAAGTTCCTATCTTATTGGCAGTATCACCTATGAAAAGATTGAAAAATCCAGGACACTTATTTAACATTGAAAAGAGTTCCTATCCTATTGGCAGTATCACCAACAATGTGGTCAAAAAATCCAAACATACAATTCATCACAGAATTTAAAATGCAGGTCTGAGATGCATTCGAATACCATTGGCTGCCACACGATCAGCCCCAACAATCACAGCATTCACTCGACCAGCTTTCATTAATGCCGCTGCAGCAGAATCAGCTATTAGAGTGGCTGGAATATTGTCATGCACCAGCTCAAATGCTGTGAGTCTTGATCCCTGAGGTTATTGCAAAGATCATATAAAGTCCAAGGTCCATTACTTAGGAAATTAGATAAATAGGGACTGACAACATAAGGGCATGCAACCATCTAAAACATACCATTTAATGCTACACGCTAGTGTTATTGTGCAGCTCAGATTAATTATACAAAGGGAGAATTGGGATAATTAGGAGCAATAACTCAAAATACATTCCCTTGCTACAAATACACTGTCTATTATATTTGGATTTTGTACTCCACTTGAAATGAAGCATGCATATATTGTCATGCACTCCTAAACATGCATGGTGTTACATTAGGAATTGTATTACCAACAAGAATTTGGGATCACACCATATCCCATAGATCAGCTCAAGGGTGTTGAATTTGTAAATTCACAGATAATGTCAACTTAATTTTGGCAAAGCCTTGTCTTCGCATTTTTTGGATGTAGGATCACTTCAAGATGACAGCATCGTGTGCAGCTTTACTATGTGATAAGTTCCAATTTATCCTTTACAGAAACCGTAACATGTAAGTAGATTTTCTTAATGATGTACACTTGCAATACTCACTTGATTAAATGGGCGTGTTTCTGTACAGTAAGCCCTTTCTAGAAACCCTTTCTCATGAAGAGCACGAATCACGCCCAGAGCAGTTCCATATCCAGCTGTTGCTAGACTATTCAAGTAATAAAGCAAACAGTTAAACAACTCTACATGCATCAATTAGTTTCACATGCTCAGAACATATTTCATTCTACAGCAATAAGAATGAACAATAGCAAATTAACTGCTCCAAGGAATTTTGATGTTTGTTGAGTTTACAACAATAAAAGAATGGGGTAAAAAATTAGCAAGGGGCTCAAAAAATGTACCTGCCGGTGTTGCAGTGAGTTAAAATAGAAATTCTCTTGGGATCTCTCTCCTGCTTCTGAAGGAAACTAGCTCCATAGTATCCAATTGCCTTATTGGAAGCAACGTCATCTTCAAGCATGGCTTCAGCAGCTTCAATGTAAGCCTGTATAATGTAAAATGAGCTATGCATTTTCTGCATTGCCAGCCAGCCATGTGATAACATGAAGTGCAACAGATCCAAAGGAATTTTTTTCAACTGCCCTACACATCTAGAACCAGTGAAACTAAGAAATTGCTTCTCTCTGTATGAAGTGCAATAGTATCACACCTGAAAGACAGTTTGAGCTTCAGAAGCAGTGGCTGCAGCCTTATGTACCACTTCTTTAAGTTTAGTTGCAGCATCTGAAAGATTGACAGCTGTTGGGCGGCTGCATACCAGGAACAGGACTTGCTCAGTTCAAATGGCAACTTGAACACATTGTAAATCAACTCAAATATGTTGAAGATTTTTATACATCATAATCACCTTGAGACAAGATAGTCCAATTTATCACTAAGAAATGATGTCGCATCATTAGGTGCCCCACTAAATGCCCCCAAATTAGAAACTTCCACCGCCAAGGAGAGAGCAGCAGCTATGGCAATTGCTGGTGCACCACGGACCACCATATCCTTTATTGCGACCCTGTAAAACACAGGAAAGCAAATGATATCAAGCTTATCATTCCAGCTGGCATATAGCATGTTAAAATGGAATGCAGAAGACAGTTAATCACTGATCATTTGACATAGACAATGGAATGCTTGAAACTCATGTGTTGCCCTGCATTCAGTTCCAATCAAAATGGACGCAAGATGAACAATAGTTTTGTATATATAATACAAATTCACGGAATAAAAGATTGCCCTTCCAGCAGAGTGTTGCAATTTGCATTTTACTTTGAGAGTAGATCAATTTTACTTATGTTCCTCCCCAATTTGAGTACACTGAATAAGGACTCATAAAAAAAGATTGATTTAACAAGAATTGACTGATTGAAGACTGTGCACTCCTTTAAAGTTCTATCAAAACTGACAAGCCAATTTACACGAGCCCAAAATTGCTTATACCCAAAAAAGATACATTTTATGTTGCCTTGGAGCATTAATAACGATTAGGGAGAAGAACTTGATTTCTGGTGCAGCTCATAAGGGCTAGATAACGGACATGACTGATATTAAAAGAGGTATTTCAAGCACAGAAAAATATGTGATTCCAAATTAACGCATCAATTTGGAAAGAGTAGCATATGTTTCAACATTCTTTTGTATAAAATTGTAACTAAAAAACTGCTATTGTAGAGCGGTAATCCATTGATATATCCTCGTTAAGAACAGAATATTAGATTCCTGATATTTTAATAAGAAAAAGAACTACAGTGGCACGAAAAGTAAAAAAATTAGGGGAAGAATTCCTCACCATCCGTCTTTGGAATATCTGATATCCAAATAACTGGTCTCAAGTGGAAGCTTTCTCTGCTCACAGAAATTTAAACGAACAAAAGAAGAAAAACTTACATCAGTATAATCGTTCACCAGGACAAAAAGAAAACAATATAAGAACATCGAAAGAACAACATAAAAATACATTATAATCGCACCACACTATGGACAGCAAAAAATCATCGTACTACTCAGTATTATTAACTATTCATCGAAAAATAAAAAGAAAAAAATGAAGAAGAGTTAGAGAGATACAGAGAGAAGAAGAGAAGCACCTGATCAAGCAACTGAAGCGAACCGCGGTTGTAGCATATGGACTTCAGGGTTTTATCTTGTTCCGCCCCATTCGCCATGGCTATGTCTTCTTCTTTCTCTTTATCTAGGATTCCTGCAAATTGAAACGAAATTTAAGAACAGAGTTTGATTAACCGAACATCAATCAGACGATAAATAACTACGACGGCCTAGAAAAACAAAACGAGATTTCCAAACAGTTCCATTCACCTCACTCAGCCCAGACCAAAGTCAGACAGATAGAGCTCCTCGGAAATGAACTAGGTTTTCATAGAGCACTGGTACGGCGTCGTCTGACGCGACTTTATGGAGTAAAGTATTATGTAGTTTGAGATGATTCTTATTTGTGAGAAGGCATCATGCGGACGGTCTGGGAGCATTTTATTTAAATTATTCATCGAATTAAAATAACGATAAGCATTATATTAATTAATATATAGAAAATTTATATGTTTTTAATTATTGTCTAAATTTTCATAATACACTAGTTATTAGCCGTGCATTGCATCGGGCAATAAATTAAAATTTTTATTTTATTTAATTTTAACTATAATTTAAATATTAATATTTTGTATAAATATTACCAATATAATACTTAAAAAATTAAAAATTCGTTAAATATAATATAATTGATGATGTTAATAAGATATAACAATATTTTACATGACATGATTTAAGTTTCTTCAGATTAAATCTCAAGCATTAATCTATTTCTACATAGAAATTAATGACTAAATGTTAAATTGTTGCATAAATTCAAAAAACTATTCACAAAACATAAAATGAGATAAAATTTAAAAAAATCACTTTAACATGACTTAGTTTAAAAAAATTAATGAATTCAACATTGAGAAATAAACTTAGATAATAGAAGATAAAATATTTTAACTAACCACAAGGAGTTCAAATTTCTTTTTTATAAATTATCTTGATTCATTAGCATGAAAATTAAAACATTAGAAAAATACATGAGTACTATATGTACATGCCTCTTTAAGAAAAATAAATAAATAATTTTTAACATACAAAGAGAATGACTGTATAGAGTTGGAGAAGAAAGAAGGCAAACATTTTGCTATTTTTAAATAGTAAATTATATTTTTAGAATATTCTAGTACATATATTTTTAAAAACTTTTAGATTAGATTTAGGAATTTTTTTCAGACTGTATAGAGTTGGAGAAGAAAGAAGGCAAATATTTTGCTATTTTTAAATAGTAAATTATATTTTAGAATATTCTAGTACATATATTTTTAAAAACATTTGATTAGATTTAGGAAATTTTTTCAGCTATGATTTAAATTAATTAACATACTTAATTAATTATAGAATAATTGATAACTCATGAAATAACATAACATAATACTTAAAATTAACTTATAATAAATTTCATATTATTAAAATACTTCACATAGAAAAAAATTATATATGCACAGTATATATGGAGCAAGACATAATAATTAAATTGCAATATTGATAAATACACTTGTATATATATGCACAATATTATATATACATATGTATATGTTCATCCATAATTATACTAAAAAAACATAAATATCAGACAATAAAATAAGAATTTACAAAATGTATATATTGATAAAGAGAGTTACAAAAATTAATATAAAGAGTTTCATTATGTTAACATATATACATATACATACATTGAGCATTTACTAAAATTGAACATATAGTTATAAAAATGAATTAGTACAGTTTTTTATATTAATATTAAAATAAATATTGATAGGATATCAAATATAAAAATACGTTGACATGGAGAAAATAGATAAAAATTAACTTATACATGTCACCACCACTTAAAAAAGTACTTAGATAAGAACTTAAATTTTTTTTCTAAATATTTATCCCAGTTCATAAATTAAAAAATTAAAAAAATTAAAAATATATATTATAAATTATATGCATTTTCAAGAAAAAAAATTTAATTCACAAAATATTAATTTTATAAAGGTGGAGAAAAGAAAAAAAAATCAATATTGTTCTATTTTGAAATAGTAAATTGTATGTTTAAATTATTTTCATAATATAAACTGTTGTTAGGATTTTTAGCTTATGTAAGAAAAGTCTATTAAATTGCAACAAATAGACTTATGCATATGCCTAGTTCTATATGTTTGTCCATAATTATTCAAAAAATCAAAATTGAAAATGCAAATGATAAATATTAGAAAAATATTATTAGACAACATACATAGAAAGGAGTACAAAAACTATATATTAAAATAAGGAGTTACATAAGTTATTATAAAAATTTTACGTATTAATATATATAAATATATATTGAATATTTATTAAATTAAATATGAAATTACAAAAGATGAACTAATTAATTACATTAATATTAAAATGAATATTGATAGTGCATTATATATATATATATATATATATATGTTGATAAAGGTAAAAGGAATAAAATTAACAATATAAGAAGGAGTTACAAAAATTACACATTAATATAGGGAGTTTTAAAATTAATGTAGAAAGTTCCATATATATTATATATAGAAATATATTGACATAAAAAAAAGATAAATATAGAAATATATAATAGGGAGTTACGTATATTATATATAAAATATTTAACATGATAAATATAAACAAAACTGACTTATTTACATCATTATTATATAAAAAATATAATTAAAATAAAATTAAACATTATTTTACTTTATATTTATTACATTCATTACATTAGAATAACCAACGGTGAACATAGTGATGCTACCATAGCGTGCTGTTGAGCGGGGTTCATGCTTTGTGCCAGAGCAGAGTGTACGAGTTAACACTTCCATTTATGGAGTTTGAACCTTAAGTTCAAGATAATTATATTCTTCCTATATAATAAATTCATACAAATACACATATGACTTATTGCAATTCTCTTAAAGGGTGTTCATCAGATCAATCCGATTCGATGAACTTGACAATTTAAATTGAACTAATTTAATTGGTTCGATTTGAATAGAGTAATCAGATTTGATTGAGTAAAATCCGATCAACTCGATTACATTTGGTTTGGTTTTGAATTTCATATTCATTTACCTAGCCCGAAACGACCATTTTAATTAAAATAAATAATTTTATTTTTTTTAAATTATGAATTTTATTATTTATATTTATATTTATATTTAATGTTCAACTTATATTTGAATTTGAAAATTTATATTATCAATCACAGCTTACAGTAAAAAATGAGATAATTTATAATAATAATGACTTGTGATGCTCTTGTACAGTACCGTGTGTTTTTTAATTTTGATGAATATTGTGAGAATAATTTAGTTGTCCTGATTTCCTAGTTAAAGAACTAAAAAAATTGCCACCTATGCTTTTTTTCTCCTTTTCCTCCTCCTCTTTCTTTCTTTTTTTCCTTTTCCTTTTCTTTTATTCTCTTCTTGTTCCTTGAACCCAATTACTGGAACCAAACCAAACTGATCTAGACCAATTTGGTTTGGTTCGGGTTCAAGAATTAAAAATTTAAAACCCGAACCAAATCAAACTAATTAAAAATGATCAATTCAGATTCATCCCCCCAAACCCGAACCAATCCGACCGGTGAACACCCTTAATTCTCTTAATACCCTATTGTCTCGTTGCTTCGTTCATTTGAGTAAAATGAAATACAAACTAATGAGGTTGAAAGTTGTTTTACTATATTGGGTTGTGTTTAGGCTAATTTGATCAGAAAGTTCAAATCATCTAATAGTAATATCTTCTTTGGGTTGAGATCTACAACTACTAGCAAACGCCAGACTAGTCGAGGTGCCCCCAGTTAAGGCACTTCGACACTCAAGTTAATACTGATCGAGTAAGATAATCAAGCAGTAGAATAAGAGTGTATAGTATAAATGACATACTTAGAGGGTGGCTGGCAATGGGGTATTTATAGCCTTCTCCAAGTGGATGATATGTCTAAAATGCCCCTATCAAGTGTAAAAGATTTTTGTTCTTGCCTAGGAATTGTATGTCATTTCTCAACCCTGAACTATTCCAGGTAGCACCATCTTCTACTTTCTTAGGTGAATAGTATTATGAAGGTGCGCTTCCTAACATAATTGATGGCAGAGGCAGTACTAGGATGGCACACACTAGTGATGCAAGGCACGCTGATTATTAGAGCATTGAATTTGGCAGGGATATGATTCAACGCTGGAGTGAGCACTCTAGTTGATGGTGATCGACCAAACAAAGTGGTCGACCAGGGAGATAGTTGAACGCACTAGGTGGCTTGAAGCCTCCTATCGAGTAGGGTCAAGAACTATTCGTTCGACCTGGCAATTATGGTCAAGTGACTCAGCCTAGCTGGGTCTGGAAGCATAGTTGGGTTTCAAATGCTAAGTGGGCTTGAAAGCATTCTCTGGAGTCGATAACTTATTGGGTTGGGCATGTTGAGCTATCCCATACATGAGTCCCCCTACTCATGGTCCTGATTGAGCTTATTGACAAGAAGGAGCAAGGAGTAGACAACTGATTGATGGTTATGCACCCTTGATCGGGGGTTTTGAACTGTCGATCAAGGTTTTTGAATCTCGATCAGGGTTTTTGAATACTCAACCAAGTTTGGTGCATTTAATACATTTGTTATGTTGAGGTATATGAAGCGCTAAAAGACAGCTGTGCAATTATTACTGCCGTTTAGTTTCCTGCGTCCGAATGCTTATAAATAGGCATGGTAAAAACATTAATTTTACACTTTATTGAATTCAATCTAGTCAATTCTTGCATTTAGAGCCCTCAATTCCTTTTTGCATTTTAGAGCTTTCCAACAAAAACCTGTAAATTCTTCTGCTAGTTTCTGTTTTACTTCATTTGTGTTTTAAGCATGTAGAGTTCATCAGATAGTGAGGACACTAGGTCCTATAGTGCACACTTCCATGGGAAGGATGGGGATGAGAGCATGTCTTATAACTTGTCGAGTGATAGCTCAACTTCTAGCAGCTCGAGTGATAAAAGGGTTGTCTCTAGGGGCAATGCTGGCTCAAGTGAAGTGCCAACATCATGTGGTCGTTTGTTTACAACTGACCATTATAGTGAGATAGTTTTCAAAATCACTCATGTTGATTTAGTTTGTATTAGAGAACTTTACTATGTTTCTAAGGAGTTTGAACTTCTGGAGCCTGGACTGCGGGGCAGGATGCACCAACCTCTGAGGGGGTGTTTTACGGTGTTTGAGGAGGGGTTTAGATGTGGACTTAGGATACTACTAGCACCTACCATAGTCGACCTCCTGAGGGGGTTGAAAGTTTGCATAACATAGCTTTTGCCCAACTATTTTGCCATTGTATATAGCTTCGCCGTATTGATGCATTTGTTTGGTCAACCAGCTTCCTTCATAAATTTTTCAAACTTGTTCCACCTTCCCATGTCTCAAAAGTCGAGTAGCACCAAAGAGTCTGTGTTTTACTACCTAATGGCACACTTATGTAAAAAATTCTTAGTTACCCCATCCTTATCATATGGTTAAGAGTGGAAAAAATATTATTTGTATGTTTGAGGACCCGGTGAGTTTAATATTCTGAGGGGGTGGTGGAGGGGGCATATCAAGATGCTGGGAAACCAAAATCTGAGTTGGCCTAAGACTTTCATTCAAGACCTAGTCAAGTTTGGCTAGATTGAGGCCTCGAGTCTGACCAAAGAGAGATATTTGGTACTGGTTGGCTTGTCATCGACAAAGCTAAACTTGCTTGTAGGCAACCAATTAGGTAGAAATTTTTATCGACTATAATAATTGTGTATTTTCATATCTTTCTACTTAATTTTAATTGCTCTTTGGATTGTCCTTTATTGGTAGATCGGGAAGAGATCATAACTTATGGTAGACAAGAAGTGTTGACCAGGGCCTAAAGGAATGAGGAGCTCCATCAGGCAACAACTCGATAAGATGGAGCTTCTACGATAAAGGCAGCACCTTCGATCGCCGCCTCAATCGTCCCATAGATCAAATAAGCTCTATAGCTTGCTTGACCAGTGGAGGAGGTTCGTAGTAGTCCCGCAGGTTAGTGCAAGAGATAGATAGCTGAGCATGGAGGCTTTGGGCCTAAGAGGACGGCGGGGAACAAAGGTAAATAGAAAGCCACCATGGGTTATGACTTGTTCGATAGGTACAACAATGGGGTTTTATTTCAAATACCTAGGCTGTCGTCGTCCCAGTTTAGGATTGATCCAACCATGGAGATGATAAACTCGAGCTTGATCATATCATCAGGGATGATGGGCACCAATGCACTCAAATGCATGGTGGCTGGGCTCTTTACTGCCAACCAGCGAAAGTTCATAGGCTTTGGCCTACCACTGTAATATGGTAAGTGTGAGGTTGATTATTTTCTCATCGAATCTTGTCTTTAGTCGATTATATTATTTAATGATAACCTTTATTTTAGGTGAGCCACCTTAGGTATCATTTCTGCCGGAGGTTAGAGTTGGCTTTGGTTAATTAAGAAGAACTGTGAAAGGGAGGTGACCTAGAGACTCCTAAGGTTCAGCTCAATTCTTCCCAAGTTCGGATCGACCAGCTAACCAAAGAGGTGGCCAACTTCTGGGAGTAGCTTGACATGAAAAACTAATAGCTGGTCGAGGCTGTGGAAAAGAGGAGTCAGATGAATTTAGTGCTAAAATAGGCTCAACTAGACATGCAAGTGAGCTACGCTTCTGGTTGATCAATCGGTCGTATTGTTGCGCTCGATGAGACATGAGCAACATTCTCTCGGTAGCTCCCTTTGTTGTAAAAGGAGGTAGTAGAGCAGCTTATGCTCAGCTCAGCTTTCCAAGATATGAGCGTGGTTTTCTCGATCGATGATGTCTGCACAGCATTCAAGAAGATGGTCAAGGAACTCGAACACTTAGGCTATGCCTTCTGGGCTGAGGACAAAGATAAAATAAGCCTGATTTTGGACAAGAAGCTGCAGCATTATCCTAAATTTGAGGAGAGCGTGATCAAGGGAGGTGTGAAAAGGGACACTATGACAAATGCTCCAGTCAAGCCCATGATGGCCGCACAGCAGAAGCGGGCTAAGGTCAAGAGTAGGCTTGCTGATCTGGTGAGGGAGTTCACCTTCGCTGATGACTTTGCCTTCCAAATTAGGGGTGGACAGGTTAATGTAGCCTAGTATGTGTTGTGCTTCATTAACTTTATGGGCGACGTGGTGGGGCCCTTAGAGCCAGCTCAAGCATTTCTTTCCCTCGCGTTTGCGATGCCTGAGCTTGACCAGGATGTTCAAGAGGGTGCCCAAACAGGTTGAGCGAAGGGTGCTAGGTCAATCCAGAGTTGAAACTCCTAACGTCCAAGATTGTGGTCGCCTTTGTAGGGAGGTTGCACCATTGTGGTCTTCTTCTTCTTTTTTTTATGAAGGTTGTCCTTCAATTGTAATGAATATTTCGTTTAATGAAATACTACTGTTATTCTGCTCAATATGTATCCAATCAATTTTATAGTTTTCTTATCAAATGCAGTTGTCTCGTTGCAAATGTGTGGTCGATAATTGAATTAATTAACAAGAAAACCCATAACAACTTTATTATTGATTGAGGTTATTATTGCAGAGATATGCATGATCTTGTCGAAATGTGTTGGACATTCTATTTTAAAATTTCTTCAACTTTATAATCTAGTTTCATTACTCTGATCAAGTTCAAGGTTTCTTAATTTTGTAGTGGGGAGCTGATTGGCTGATCGATTATAGGGTTGACTGCACGGTTGTAGCTGAGAAGTCATAATTGGGCAACATGAAGTTGCTTTTAGGTCGACCACATAGTTTGGGTTGAAAAGCCTTGAACTAGCAGATTGAAGTCACTTTTGGGTCGATTATGGGGTCAACTTGAAACTTGGTTTGGTAGCTTGAAGCTGCTTTTGGGTTGACTACGAGGTCGACCTTAAAATTCAGCTTAAAAGCCTTTTTTTGGCAATTTAGGGCTATTTTTGGTTGACTATGTGGTCGACTTGAAATTTAGCTTAGAAGCCTTGGTTTGGCAGCATTAAGCTGCTTCTGATTGACTACGGGATCGACTTGAAACTTTGGCTTAGAAGCCTTGGTTCTTTAGATTGAAACTGCTTCTTAGGTCAACTACTGGGTCAACTTGAAACTTTGAGTTATACAAGGCAGATGGGAGTGTTTGTGGCCATAACATTACAAATAGATGATAGTGGTGTTGCTAAACTTTATTTATATCACAGAATACAAAGATGATTACAATGCGTTCTCATACATAGAATTTCTTCAAGTTGATGGCATTCCATGGGTGAGGGAGCTCGTCCCCATTGACATTGGTAAGTCGATAGGCATTGTGCTTTGCTACCTTCACGACAGTATAAGGTCCCTTCCTTTTTGGGTCAAGTTTGCCAACATTCTTGGATACTTCCACCTTTTTGAGAACAAAGTCTCCAACCTTAAAATAGTGCAGCCTAACCCATTTATTGTAGTTTTCTGCCATCGTTGATCTATAGCGTTGTATGGTGTTATAGGCTTCTTGTCTCCACTCGTTAATTATCTCCAAGTTGAGTTTCCTTTTTGAGGTGTTCTGATTGAGTTGAAGTGGATCACTCAAATTGTATGTTGTATAAGTTCAGAGGGAATGATTGTTTCAAAATTGTATACGAGGGGTGGTTCTGTATGCCCATAAGACCCCAGGGAGATCATCTACCCAACTCGATCCTATCCCTTGTATTCTGGTTTTCAAGTGGTCGAGGATTGTTCTGTTCATTACCTATGTTTGGCCATTTGATTGAGGGTTACACACTAAGGTAAAATATTAGGTGATTCCCAAGGCCTCACACTAACTTCGGGTGTTTATGCTCTGGAACTACATCCCATTGTTTAAAATGAGGATCTTAGGTAGGCCAAAATAATAGATAATATTTTTTTAGATGAAACTTTTGATAGCTGTGTTAGTTATTTTTAGGGCAGCTTTGGCCTCAACCCACTTGGTAAAATACTCGACTGCTATAATTACGAACTTTTTCTGACCAATTGTCTTTGGCAATAAACCCAGAATATCAATCTCCCACTAGTCGAATGACCAAGTGATCTGAACATTGACCATGGGTGCAGCGGGTTGATATAAGAGGTTAGAGTGGACTTGGCATGACAAACACTTTCTAGCAAAATAAACAGCATCTTTTAGTAGAGTGGGCTAAAAATATCCATACCTGATGATTTTATGAGCAAGGGATCTTCCTCCTGAATGGTTCCTGCACATACCTGCATGGATATTTTATAAGACCTCATGAGCCTAGTCAGGATCCAGGCATCTTATGAGTTATCCGGAGATCGACCTCTTATAGAGCTAGCCATGTTCGTCAAATGCAAACTTGGTGGGTTGTCTTTCAAGGCGACATGCCTCATTTTTTATCTTCAAGTATCGCGTCGTGACTTAAGTAGAGCTTTATTAGATCTTGCCATGAGAGAACTGTCTCCTCGATACTCCTCACCAAATTCTCTTTGAGGGTACCTATTGATGGTCTATCAATGATCAAAAAAGTTATTGTCCTATCTCTTATACTTCTGGTCGAGTTAGCAAATTTGGACAGGGTATCTGCGCACTCGTTCTCAAATCGAGGTACCTAGTTAAGAGTGAATTTTTTGAATGACTAATGTAATTTTCTGACCTTTGCTAGGTACTGGCTCATTTGTTGAGTCCTTAGCCTCAAAATTTCCTTTGAACTATTCCATTACCAACTGGGAGTTAGTGATAGCAACTAGGTGCTCGACTCCTCGATCGAGTGCTATCCTCATCCTAGTGAGGAGGGCCTTGTACTCACCCTCGTTATTAGCGACTGCATAATCAAGTTTGATCATAAAATCATATTCTTCTTTTGATGGGGAGCGGAGAGTCACTATGGCTCCCTCTCTTGACATGGTCAACAATCCGTCAACATGTAAAGTCCAAACCAGAGGAAGTTCATTGCTCTTTTTGGGGAGATCGATCTGCTCAACGATGAAGTTGGCCAAGACCTGTACTTTGATGGCTGTTGTGGGTTGAAAAGTGATATCAAACTCTCCCAACTCAATCACCCATTTTGTTAACCTCCCTAGCGTGTCTGGCTTCGAGAGTATTTACTTCAACGATTGGTTTGTTAGTACTATCATGGCATAGGACTGAAAGTATAGACGCAACTTTTGAGCCGTGGTGACTAAAATCAGGGTAAACTTCTCAATCTCCAAGTAATTATGCTTCGGTCCTTGAAGTGCCTTACTACAATAGTAAACTGGTTGATGGCTTCCATCCCTGATTGGGACCAAGACTGAGCTAATCGATGCTTTCAAGATAGCCAAGTAAATGTGTAGTACTTCTCCGAGTTCAGGCTTTGTGAGCATAGGGGGTGAGAACAAGTATTGTTTTAATTCGACCAAAGCCCGATCACACTGTTCATTTCACTAGAAACCCAATTTCTTGACATTTATGAGAATCTTGAAGAAAGATAGGCTCTTGTCAGCTAAACAGATGATGAATCTCCTAAGGGCTATCACGTTCCCAATCAAGTGTTGTACATCTCTCGCTGTTCGAGGTGGGGTAATGTCTAGTACGCCTAAATTTTCTGTGGATTGGCCTCAATACTCCTATGACTGACCATATAACCTAAGAATTGAGATCACCTTGTTTTGATTTAACTTCAGATTGAATGCTCGCAATATGGCAAAGGCATGGTTAAGATCGAGTAGATGATTCTTAGCCTTCTTTGTTTTGACAATTATGTCATTGACATAAACCTCCATGGACTTGCCGATCTCATTTTTGAACATATTGTTGATCAGTCTCTAGTAGGTTGCTCCAGCATTTTTGAGTCCGAAAAGCATGACCAAAAAGTAGTAAACTCCATTGGGGACTACAAAAGAGGTTTTGTCCCTATCTTTGGGGGGCATGAATATCTGGTGGTACCCTTGGAATCATCATACTCAACAATTCACAACCAGCCGTGGAATCTATTAGTAAATCTATTTGGTCATTTTATGACTTTTGGCCGGAAAATATTATCAAAAAATGGTCAGGAGGATGGAATTGAAACAAATTAAAAGGACGTGGGTGATTTTGTAATTGAGTTGAAACCTTGTGGATGAAAAGAAATTTTACTCATCATACAGCTACATGAATAAATCATAAAAGAGTTTATAATGAAAATTTAAATTAGCTGCATAGATTTGATAGAGTAAACCTTGCATGATCTTTCGCAATATTTAAAATTAATCTAAATAGACACTTAGTTTGTGTTCGGCCAAGTTCTGAAAAATTGTTTCACATTGGTTTTTGATGCTGCTGAAAGCTGCGTATAGAGAAAATGGGAGTTGTGTTACTGGTAATTCGACCAGGGAGGTCGAGTACTCAGGATTGTGTATAACTTGGGACTTGAGATCCGCAACCACAACACACGTTAAACTAGCCGAGGTGCTCCCGGTTAAGGCATTCCGACTCTTAAGTTAGTTCTGGTCAAGATTGTGAGATCGAATAGAATATAGAAAATGTAAAGCTTGTAGTGTATGGGGCATTCCATGTCTAGATCCCGGTACTGTGCCAAGTGGCTAAATATCCTATTTTCTCTGATAAACAATGACAGTGGAGGCGCGTCTCTACCAAAGTTGTTGACATGGTTGTCAGAGTTATTAGAGTTGGTGGCAGTGGTTGTACCGACCATCACGTGTCATTAATGTGGTGGCATGCAGCCTGTCAGACTAATAAACATGGTAGGGATCCAAGTCAATGCCGAAGTGGGTCTTGAGATCGATACATGTCGACCAGACTCAAATATTCGAACTTTTGGAGTGGTGCTGAGGTCGATACGGGTCGACCACAGACTCTACCAAGTGAGGTCGATACTGATCGACCAAACAGACATACTGTTGGGCTTCTAGGGTTGTCTCATTTGATGTTGGGCTCTCTGGGCATTTAATATTGAGCTTGTTGGACCTACTGGATTATCCCATATCAGTTTTTAAACAATTAAGTTTAGTAAAAACTAACTTCAGGTAATTGATTTTATTAAATCGTAATTTGTCAAAAATGTTCATTTCATAACTTTTGTCAAACTATTTACGCTGTTCAGACTGTCCAAAAATAATTATTGTTCAAGTTGGGAGCCCAACTGCCTGGCCAGATTAATCCTTAATTTACTTCTTCTAACTCAAATTTGCCACATCTTCTTTTCTTAAAAAAAAATCTTAACATTAGGTTCAATTTTCTAAAAGATTTTTTTTTTTCCTGGAAACTACTCTGTAATAATATGACGGGACATAACCAACTCTTAACTATTAATTTTCATAGATGAAGAAAGCATTGACATAGTACCATAAAGAACCCCATGTGTATGCCATGGCTGATGGGTACCAAGATTCATAGTCATATATGAAGGTAAAATGATATTGAGATGTTATTTTACTTATATATTTTGATGGAATATTATCTCAAATATAATATAAAGGTGAAAAAATGAGAGTAATTTATAAATTGCGGCTCTAATATATGGCAAATTTAAATATCATTGAACATATTATATTATAAATAATATAGAAAATGAAAGTAATTTATAGACTGCTTTAAGACCCTCAAAACTTTGATATGTGGCAAATTTAAATATCATCGAATATGTTATATTGAAAACAATAAATCTATACAGAATCACAAAAATGCATAACTCTATATCAAATCACTAGATGCCCATTTTTTTGAACTTAATTCGAGGATATATTTTCCTAATAAATAAGAGGAAAGAGGAAAAAGAAAAACATGATTGATAAGTTACGTCAATAACACAAAGGCACAAAAGTCTGGTATTTTTTTTACCTAAAATTTTGTATCGAATCAAACAGGAATATTATTTTGAAACTAATGGAGTATAGTATTATCATTGTGTTCCATAAAATGACGAATTTCGGCGGTGACAAACATATTAGCTAATTAGATGATTAAGACTATGTTTGGGCTTATTTTTCATTAATTAAGTGCATTTTTTAAAAATGAAAACAAATAATTACTCCAAATTTAAAATTTTTTTTCTCAAAATATTATTTATATTTTTTACTTAATTTAACTCATTTCATTGATTAAAACTATATATATTTATATATTTCAATTAAGTTTTATAAATTTATATTATGTAATTTATTAATTGATATAACTAATTAAGCTTACAAGAGTAAAAGAATAAAAAGGTTAAAAGGGTCAAAATAAAGAAATTAAATAAAGAGGCCAAAGTGTCCAAATTAATCAAGTCCACGAAGAAGAACAACAAAATCTTAATGAGTTTGAACCCATCAAAAATAAATTATAAATGCTAAGTTCCAAAAAAAAAAATTGAACACAAGAAACCATTTTCAAAGAATTGTGAACTTTATAAAACATTTGAGAGCAAAAATTCTTTTCACATGTATTTTAAAAAAAACGAGTCGATACTCCAATGTCTACCAAAAAGGATTTGCTCCGTTTTCATGCGGCAACAATAATAACATAAAAATTTGATACTGTGAAATTGAACAGACAAAAATTCACATAAGCACATATTTATGATAATTTTTTTTTTAAAGACAATACAACTTAATTTTTAACACATTCTTTAGTTTCATTATAAACGATATTCCTCCAAAGAACACTGCGTTGAAAAACCAGACATTTCCTAAACTTCAGGCCGCGTGTCCGGATCATATTCATTGCATGTGCTGTCGCGCAGAGAGTCACAAGCTCCTCCAACAGTCCAACTTACGAAGAAAATGACAGAGAAGGCATAGGGCAGTTCTGCTCGACAACTCCTTGTATTTCCCAGTCATACTCCAAGTAGTTAATAAATCATTTTTCATTAAGTGTCAAAATCTAAGCGGCCGTTTGAATATATTTTGAGAGCCCATTTTCATTTAATGCAAATTCAAAAGTTGGAAAAATAGTTATGATTTGAAATAAAAAAAATGAAATTATATCTAAGTATTTTGTTCGAAAATAATAATTATAATACATATAGGGTCGAAAAGTTAATTAATTTATAATTTTTTATTTTTAAAAAGGTTTATTTTTTAAAATATGTATATATTTTATTAATTTTAAAATAATAGTAGACACTTTATGTCAAATTAAATTTAAATTTGATTGATACAGTAGTAGAATAATAAAGTAGATTTAAAAAAGAGTTGCAAATAAAAATAAAAATATTTTAAGTGAATATAGATAGAGAAATAATAATTTTTTATTTTTATTTTATGTTGAAAATAAAAAAGGGTGGTGAAAGCATAAACAAACGGGCCCCTAAGTTCATAGCTTCCAAATTTTGAAGTTAAATTCAACAAAATTTTTATATATCCATATTTCATGTACAAGTTAATGATTGACAAGTACTACTTATAAATTATTATTACTTTGTTATAATAATGTAATTAAAAAATATTATTAAAAACTCTCAACTGTATTACAATTTTAAGTTAGAAATTTCTTAATTTTTTTTAAAAAAAAAAACGTATAACCTCATGACATATTATTTTATGAACTTATACTTTTTTTTTTATTTTAAAAATTGCACACACTTTTTAATATCTTATAAATCTCTCAAATATATTATAAAATATTTTTAAAAACTTATAACTTCACACAAATGCTCTCCTAATTATAATTATAATGGCATATTTGGCTGCCGGACTCTAAAAATAGTATAAAAACCCTCCATTTATCAGCATTACTAAAAAGAATTGGAAAACAAAATATAATGATTTGGAGTCGGATGCACGACTTGTGGTCATCATCAATCATTCCTGGTAAGACGAAAAAACAATCCCCAAGCTGAATAAAGTAAGCGAGCGACATGCCATACCATGCCACACCGTACCGTTAACGGGTCTGGTCTCCAAGACTAAGAATTATTCCCAAAAACAATTAATTACACCATTCACCACTAATAACAAATAAAACAAAATCAGGCTGGATCCCCCGATACTATAGGCGATAGCTCTCGCCTACATCACCTTATTTTTTATATATTTATTTAAATCCCCATTTTTTCTCATTTCCTGTGATTTTCTCCTCCCTCTGGCACCGTCATCTGCGCCGTACGGCCACCCTCCCTCCAGGTGTACTGCCGCCGTTGTATTTAAACTGCTTCCTTTTCCCACTCTCTCTTTTGATCACGCCGAACGTACAGAATTGTATTCACATTTCATCTTTTGATATGTAGAATTTACGCGGCAAGTTTTATACACGAAATTCGAGTGGATTTCGTGTGCTGCCGAGAGATCTAAGAATTTTGGGGGTTTCTGATCCCTGGTATAACCTGTTATTTGTGCTGTTTGAGTACTTGGTGATTCTTGTTAGAATGCTTAATTTGCATTGGATTTGATTGATCCAAGAATAGTAATCTATGTGTTATAAAAAACTATAGTTATTTTTTCTTTTCCTTCTTTTTGCGATGCATTTCTCCGGGTTTCTGGATTAAACTGGTATGCCTTGAAAATTGAAATTGGGATGAGCTGACAGCCGTGATCCTGCAAGTTTCACAGTTTGTCATTGTGATTTTTGCATCAATTGCTGAAGTGAATTAGAATTGAGAATGAAAGCATTGTTATGACGGATATTCCAATGATAGTGTGTGGTTGTGTAGGACAAGATAATAATACATCATCAAGCAATTTTCATTGAATTACCATATCAGGAGAAGATCAGGAGGGTATACCCAAATTGAGCTATAGTCAACTATCACTTTTATGCGTTCCAGTACCAGTGAGCATGGAATAATGAACACGAGAAGTTGAGGTTGGCTTCTCATTGTCGTAGTCTTCTTAAATTTTCATTCGTAAGTTTCAAGCTATGGGACATTTACTTATCAGATTCAAGTTATAGGACATTGGCATAGCATGAATTTCTTTGTTTCCCCCTATCAGGGGCATCACATGATTTTGCCCTATCATTTGCTACTTGTGAATCTTTCTGTTTTGCCACATACAATCCTTATTGATAATTAGTTATTCTACTGTACGTGTGTTTTGTGCTTTTAGAGTGTACATGTTTGCTTATTTTTACATTGTGAAATTTAAGACCCTGAATTTTGGAGTCAGTGCTGGTGAAATTTTGAGAATTGGTAATGTTCATTACTTATGAAAATTCCTTTTGTCGGCAGGTATTGTTCCAGTAAAGCTGCAATCCTGATCTCTGGCTGATTCTGGATCTGTTTAAGAGTCACTAAGGATGAAAGGAGGCATTCAAGGACTAAAGGTTTCACAGGCCTCCCTCATCCTCATCAGCTTAGTGTGTGTGACTGTGCTTGCATTGGCATGGACAAAGACTACATTCCTCACCTCTTTCATCCCAACTCAGAGTCGTGTCCTGCAACTGGATATAGGTTTGTCTCTGACAATGACCTCTATCTGAATTTGAATACCATTTTTTAAAGTTTTAGCTATGCAAATGAGTGAGTATAAGGTATGGAATTTAGCTTTCAATAAATATGAGAATGTTATGTTACAGCTTTTCAACATACACTGTTGTGTTTAGCAAGTTGGCACTTTACTCCAGACTGAATCAGTTCATGAATTTTCATGTCAGTGCTAAAGAGTTCTGCTGTCTCAATACACTCAAAACTAAATGTAAAAGTAATTGCTACCTTGATCTATTTTAGGTAGAACTATCTCCAACAACAAATTCCTCACTTTCCTGCGTCAATTGTGCTGCAATCCTTAACTTCCGTAGCTTATGTTCAACCAGAAGATGAAAAATTAAAACCTTAAAGATTTTAGGAACAGAAAAACAAAGTGTGAATGGTACTTCAAGATGGATGGTGAAAAGAGCTACCCTTCTGGGGTGGGAAAAAAAATTAGACATGCATTTTGCTTCCCATCACAAGTGTGGTGCTACTTGCACAGGCTTCATGCTAGGCTTTGCAAATTTATTTTTCTGCTTTGACAAACCTTATTCAATATTTTCCTTGTTTTGGATGTAAATTTGGAAAGTTTTATCATCTCAATTTTCCCACCTGTCTAAAGGCAGTGAGTTTATGCTTTGCCTTTTTTAAATGCTTATGATATTCCTTGTGGTTCAAATTTTATTTATTGTAAGATTGTAGAAAAATCACAAAGATCTCGACATGTTTTGTATTGCTGTAATGCTCCTTTTTTGTTATCTATAGTGATGTTGTCTTCTTGTTGCTATCATCATAAATGAAGTCTTGCAGTTTGCATCTGATTTTAGTGGTGCTGAATTCTTCTGAGTGTTACAGACGAAGCAGGTCCAAGAGAAACTTTAGAGGGAGAAAATAATTCAGTGCAAACAGGGAAAGAACAGGTTGAATCTCTTGGTTCTTCAGGGATAGAGCCTGCAGTTGAGAGAGGAAATATTGAAAATGTGACAACTACCAACAAGGGAGGTGGGAAATAATCTTTCATTTGGATTACTTATTATGATGATTGGCATCATTAAAATTGGAACACTAGTTAGGAGATTGTAGTTTCCTCGAGTCTTTGAAATCCACCGCGGTCCTGTTTTTAATTTGTTGACTAGATTCGACCCGTAAAAGTACTTCTTTGGTCAAATGTATCTCTTTTCATAGTAATAATCTCCTTTTTCTCCTTTCTTATGGAGTACTAGGTCAGCATAGGCCGTTCCTAGTAAAGCACTTGTTCTTTAATATCTCTAAATTTGTAGTCTCTCTTTCACAAGTTTCTCTTATACCAAATTGGTCTATTTATATCATCAGCATCCTGTTGTGCTTCCTGAAGCTCATAATGATTCTAGTATGACATTAGCATGTTTTTATTATTCTCAACAATTCTGCTTAAAAATTCAGATGCTGTGGAATTCTGTTTTTAATATATCTTATGTTGGTGCAGAAAATCCGAGTAGTGTTCTACAAGGAAAGGGATCAAACAAACTTTCTGGAGGAAAAGATAAATCAGAAGATGAAATTGTGCCTGACAACTCTTTTACTCTAGAATCATCTGTCAAGAGAGAGCCAATAGGAAACTTGTCAGCTAATACTGGAAAGAAAGGTTACATTGAAAGAGAAATGCATTTCCTCAGGCTTGTGTATTCTGCATTTTCTGCTTGTCATAAAAAGATTTGATTTTTGAAATTTGATGCTTTACATACCTTCTGTTGGTACAGAACTTCCTTCTGGTGTTTTAGAAAGAACGGGATCAGAAGAATCTTCTGGAGGAAAAGTTAAATCAAATCAAGAAGATATTGTGCCAGAGAACTCAGTAAGTGTTGAATCATCTGCCAAAAGAGAGCAAAAGGGAAACTTGTTGGCCGCTACTGGAGAAAAAGGTCATCTTCATGAGAAATATGCTCTCTTAGGCTCGTCTATTCTACATTTCCCATGAAGCACTAGAACAAGGTGTTTGCAAATACATATACTGAGTTGATTGATTGAATGGGATATATCCACACATATAAGAAATGTATAACTCAAGTATATCTCATCTAGCAAAAGTGAATATTCAATGAAATAGAATAATCTCTGAATGCGTTTCAGTAGTCCCTACAAAATAAAAAAAATGAGGAAAATAAAATGAAAATGAAGTTTGCTAAAAAATCTGACTTGGTGTCATCTCTTGGGTTGCCCATGATTTTGGTTTCTTATATTGATTGTTCTCCTGTTGTTTCTATTTTCCTACTATTTCTAGATTGTATATTTCATATGCTGCGTGGACATTTCATATGATGATTTAAAAGCATTTGCCATGTTGCCTAACCCTTCTTACATTTTTCAGATTGTAATTATGCCAAAGGTAAATGGGTCTTTGATGATAGTCGGCCTTTATATTCTGGCTTTGGCTGTAAACAATGGTTGTCTTCTATGTGGGCTTGTCGCCTGACACAGCGCACAGATTTTGAATACGAAAAACTACGTTGGCAACCCAAAGATTGTAAAATGGAAGAATTCACGGGGTCCAAGTTCCTCCAGAGGTACATCTGAATTCTAACAAAATTCTTTATTTGTTTGCTGAAACTTGAAAATTGCTAAAGTTTACTTTGGGAGATGTTGTTCTTTAGGCGCTATTATTGCTATCTAGATTATTTTGTCAATCACAATGTAGGTGAGAACTTCTCAAACAAATTACCCTGGTGTATGGCAACAGTGATATTATGCATATGCTCTGCTTTGCCAAAGAGTTGGTTGTTTTGGAACTGGGACTAGAAGATACTGTTTTTCAGTTTTAAGATATATTCTTTCAGCCTCCAGCATAGATAATTTTCAATTAAATCAAGCCCACCCAGCCACCACCCCAGTTTTGCATTGTTTATTTTCACGAGTCTCCGCATAAACTACTTGCATACTTTTGTGGCATGCAGAATGAAGGACAAAACTTTGGCTTTTGTTGGGGATTCACTGGGTCGGCAGCAGTTCCAATCTCTCATGTGCATGGTGACAGGTGGGGAAGAAAGACCTGATGTTCTCAATGTGGGGTATGAATATGGTCTTGTTAAAGCTCGTGGTGCTGTAAGGCCTGATGGATGGGCTTATCGGTTTCCTAGCGCCAACACAACTATCCTCTACTATTGGTCAGCAAGTCTGTGTGATTTGGAGCCTATTAATATGTCTAACCCGCTAACTGATATTGCCATGCACCTGGATCGACCCCCAGCATTTCTCCGCCGCTTTCTTAACAAATTTGATGTTCTCGTTCTGAATACTGGCCACCATTGGAATAGGGGAAAACTTAAGGCCAATCGATGGGCCATGTATGTTGGAGGTGTTCCTTGCACTGATAGGAAGATAGCAGATATTGCAGGTGCCAAAAATTTAACCATTCACAGTGTTGTCCAATGGGTGAATTCACAGCTCCCATTATTTCCAGGTCTGAAAGCATTTTTTCGCACTATGTCACCCAGGCATTTTTTCAATGGGGACTGGAACACTGGAGGTACTTGTGACAATACTACCCCCCTGTCTGGTGGCAAGGCAGTTGTACAAGATGAGTCTAGTGATCCACTTTCTGCTGGGGCAGTTAGGGGAACAAGTGTTAAACTTCTAGATATTACAGCTTTGTCTCAGTTGAGAGACGAGGGCCATATATCACGTTACAGCATTAAAGCCACACCTGGAGTGCAGGATTGCTTGCATTGGTGCTTACCTGGTATTCCTGATACATGGAATGAAATTTTATTTGCACAACTCTAATCCAACGAACTCAAGAGTCTGAGGGAAAATTTATTAATTTTGTCCCTTGAAAGAAGAGAAGCTAAAAATGGCACACCAATCAGAAAATGATGTTGAATGAATGGGATGTGGTCCACAGGAGCTGACCATTGAGATTGCCGTAGTCTTGGATCAACCTTTGAAGAGCAAGCTTCTTTCTTTCTTTACTCATAGATGATGCTTCTGCCGCTCTCCTTCATTTTCTTTCTTTTAACAGCAGTTCGTGTTCTCCCATGTACTCTGCTAGGTTATTCATAATTATTTCCCTCAAGACAAGCTTTAGGTCTGTTAGTTTTTGCTTATGCTTGCTACGCCCCACTTTATCCCAGAGTCAAACGGGAGAATGAGTTAGAATGTCAACCTGTATACTGAATGAGCTCATCTGCTCATATTCCAGTGTATAATCAAATGCACTGAGGGCCGGTGATGCCAAATACTTACGTAACGTAGCAAGTTGAGTTGTTGGTTTTATGTTTTCTTTGAGGCTTGTTTGAGCTTGGAAGCTGTAACAATAACTTATGTTAAGTCATTGCGAAATGTGGAATCATGTTCATACAATAATGTTTCAAGCATAAGTTTCACACTTGATTTCTTTCTAACGAAGTCAACAAATTTTCTAAATTTTGCGGATTTTATGAAGAGTAGAATGCCCTTGCACTCGATATAATGGAAAAATAGTAAAAATTTGAACTTGATAATTAATTCTCCAGCGAATTAGTTTCTTTCATATTCAGCGTCCGTGCATTGACCTGGTTAAGATTTGGGTCATCTGATCCATGTACACCCACAAATATATTTAGATTTTGATCATCCGATCTTTTAGCTTTCTTGTTCTGTCCCTAATCATACGATCAACTAAAAACTGCATTCTGTTTTTGTCTTGCAAAAATAGGCCCCTCCGCCATTGATGTTGTTTTCAAAATGTCTTACAATGCCCTTGCACAACCACATTAGATCCAAATCAAACACAAGGATCTCAACTAAATCCTCGCAAGTCACAAGCATCGGCTGCTAATTCCTCCTAAACCACCTTTTCAGCAAGGGAGCTCATACAAAGTCCAGATGCCTTGAGCTAAATGCACATCAAATCAGATAATCTTCAGCCAATCTTGAGCAGTTTCAGTCCCGGGCCTTCCTGCACGAACTTTGGAGAAAGAAAGAAGTCCCAATGGGACGAGCAAAAACCACTAAGCAAAGGAAATTTTTACTTCAGAAAAAAGGTACCTCTTAACAATCAAACAATACCATTCAGAGATAGTATTTATCATAAAAAAAGAGGCACCTGTTAACAATCAAACAATACCATTCAGAGATAGTATTTATCATAACACCTCCACGATCATTCATCTTCTTCTGAAACATCTCGCAAGTATAATAAATAAATAACTCTCAAACTAAGCCTTCTCACATGCTGTCAAGTCATAAATACAATGGCAACAGATTAACAAATAGAATGCTCCCAGCAGGAATACTTTTTACAATGAATATTCTAGAATACTTGTCCCTATTGTTCATAATAGGCTCCTTGCAAGACTTCAAACTCCAAACCTTTCCCACAAGGTCTGCACTTTACATCAGCTTCTGGTGACCGAATTTTCTTCACGAGCATCACTTTTTGCTTGGTTTCTCTGTTGATGTTTGTCTGCATATTAAACTCAGTTACTGACAACATACTTTGACAACCAAGCTCTTGCAGTCATAAAAAGCATAAGACACAGTTTGATCTCTTTTGACAGCAATGCCGAACACTTCTCTGACTCTTTTGGGCCTTCCAGAAGTTGTTCCGTTCAATCTTGAGAATCACCTCTTAATGTTTAGAAGTGATTGGTCAACTCAGGAAGCAACAACAACAGAATCTTGCATAGAAGACTACATCACGACCAACAACCACAAAGCCAACTGCCAAAACAAGAAATGAAGAGTCCAAAATTAACAGAGAACCTGCAAGGGAGAAATCTCCTTAACTTATGAACACCATTTGAACCAAATTTCATTCCTTGAATCGGGAGCTTATGTTTTATATTTTTGTTGGCATTTATTGTCAACACCATCCTTTGAATCAGAGAACGTAACTAGCTGAGGACTAACAACCCTTCCCATAGCACTTACTAGGTGCATCCTCCTCAAGTGGACAATAGGAGTGTTAAATGAGATAAAACAATTCACGAATTATTTGGGCTTGATTCGATGAAAATTTGAATACAGCTCAATCTTTTCAAGCTAAGCCCTAACTAGAGAGCCAAGCTCAATAGTATTCAACTCGAGAAGCTCGTAAGCCTAAACAAGGTTTTTTATTTTATGCATATAAAATTACAGCCTATCCCCACATAATAAGGCCCATAAAGATAAATTGTATCGGTATCGTTGGATTTTACTTTTTATGGTGTTGTTTGTTGTGTGGTTATAAGTTTATAATTATAGATTTTGTTTCAAACCTAAACAAGCTCGAGCTAATTCGAACCTATACTAGCTCTAGCTCATTTGAGCATGTATGAATCAAACTTTTGTATGTTTCTATGGCAAACCTTACTGAGCCAATTCCAAACCTTTGTTTATTGTAACGAGCCGAGCTCAAGCTTGGCTGTTTAGACTTGATCGAGCCTGAACTCACAAATTAATTAACAAGCCATGTTTGAGCATGCTAGATTCAAGCTTGGTTTAGCTCGTTTACACCTCTAGTTGATTAGTTGCATAATATGTCATTATGTGCTACGAACCTAAGAACATAAAGTTGCACTTCTTCTAATAGTTATAGCTTTTGTCATGGTGGCAAGCACAACACTTGATCCTAACAGTACTGAATTCAATTGAATAGAAATTCATTTTCACATTTAGCGTCTTGGGTAAATGGAGAATATATGAGGATTCTGTGTAGATAAATGTTGGGTATTAACCCTCTAGAACTTCTATGTACAATAATCAAATTTCCTAAGTTGACTAGGTCCACCTCAAAGTTCAAAACATCTTTTAAGAGGGTCCAGGTGTTATGCTAAAATCAATATGCAAGCAAACCATCCATATGGCAGTTCAGTCAATCTAACATAACATGGATCAAGCAGAAAATTCTGCATAGATCGATCAAGCAGATGACGCTGTGAGATTCGGGAAATAGCCAGCCTGTCCCATTAGGCTCTTGAGGAGGCCAAAGCTTGCAGAATATTTTGCAGAACAGCAGGATGCAGCAATACAAGGAGCCTCACATTTTTCTATCGATCAAAAGGAGAACAGCCACAGGAAAATGTAAACCAAAATAGTAAAGCACCGCACACTCATTAAACTTAAACATCTAATGATTTCTATAAAATGAACCACAAAGGCATAACAATATCACGCTTGAAGAATGGAAAAGATATATAATGATCTTAATGACAGATTGATGCTTTAGTAGAATTTCATAGTATTGGCGACTGCTACCTGGAGCTTGAGCAATAGTAGAATTACATAGTATTAGCTACTGCTACCTGTAGCTTTTGTTGCTCAACAAAATTATGTAAATTAATGTTTTAACTAAGTTTCATTTTGATCTTGCATTTCCTGCCTACTCCCCTTGTGGCTCAAGGGAAGGTAGATTTCATTCAATTTCAATTCCTCTTTGAGAATATATAGTTTAATCGGTTAAGTTCCATATTTCAGCATGACTATATCTTATTTTAGATCATAAAGCCTTGTAGCAACTTTCTTTGATGTAAAAGTGCTTACTTCTGTCTTTTGTAGATTTTCCAGGGGAACTTTAGAGAAGAAAACCTTTTGGGTGCAATTCCACGCAGGGATTTCAACAATGACACATCTCAAGCTACTAACACTTTTACCTTTATTTTTAGTGCTACAATGGAAAAAAAATATTTTGATTTCACCTTTCTTTAAGCCATTTACAGGCTGAAAACACATTGCATGGTAATTTTTCCCTACTGAACTGAGAGAAGATTGCCAAACTCCAGCCTGAAGCTTTTATTGCAGTCGCATTAGGATCATACAGTACCGTAATTGCTCCCTTTTTTTTGCATGACCAGGAAATTAGAGTCACAATATTAAATTTTCAATTTTGATCAAGCTGCTCAGAAACCGAAGCATATCTTTGTGCCCACGGACACTACTACATCTTCTCTTAAAGTTAAGGAAGTTGAAACAAAATCCAGTAAGACTTTATTCATTAGTCAGTTCATCTACTTTTCTTTATGGTTTCTCCCATGATGACTTTATCATCTCAAAGCTTTATCCCTTTGTTGCTGATAATTCTTTGTGCATTACAACTATTATAAGCCTAAGAAATCATTCAAGAAACGTCCTGTGATGTCATCAATGAGTTTATTTTAAATCATTATTAGTATATGTCATCAATAATACGATGCTGTAAAAGGATCCTTTAAGCTGGCTCGAGTTTGAAGACCGCATTCTTGAGTTCCCTTCCCTTTTCTTTCCATGACAAGAACCATGTGACCTAGCACACATATTTCAAAAAAAATTCGAGAGCAGCTCCTCTAATTAGGTTTTTGCAGAAAAATAGAGAAGAATATGAGACTGAAGAGGCTACTTCATTGCTTGATTATTTTTGCAAGATACAAGATCCTTCTATAGCTACAAAATAAGAGAGAAGAAAAAATGAAAAACATCAAAGAGAATATTCACATGATTGCTGATTTTGTGGGGAGAAATCTCTTCCCTTAGATCAAGAAATCATGTGCATAAATCTCTCCCTTGAAATCAGAAAATCATATCTTCTATGAAAGGAAATTGCTTAAACTAGAATTGAAGATACGATTCTTAAAATCTCATAACAACACCCCCCTTCAAGCTGGGCTGTAAACGTTGATTAAGCTTAGCTTGGACTTGAGATCTTCAAATGTGATTTTGGGAAGAGCCTTGGTTAGGATATCTACAATGTGAGCAGATGTAGGCACATAAAGTAGTTCAATCCTTCCTTTGTCTATCTTTTCTTTGATGAAGTGATAATCAATCTCCACATGCGTGTCCTATCATGATGTACATGATTCTTTGCAATGTTGATGGCAGATTGGTTATCACAATATATCTTTGTAGGCCTTTTAACTCTAAACTTCAATTCATTTAATACTCTCTCAAGCCATATTCCCTCATAAATCCCTTGTGCCATAGATCTGAACTCAGCTTCTGCACTGCATTTGGAAACCATTGGCCATTTTTTACTTCTCCATGTGACTAGATTCCCCAAGACATATGTACAATATCCAGAGGTTGATCTACGATGTTTTATTGATCCAGCCTAATCAACATCAATGAATACTTCAATATCTCTGTTAGTATTCTTTTTGAAATATATACCTTTTCTTGGAGTCATCTTTAAGCATCTCAGGATCTTATAAATTGTCTCCATGTGTTCTTCTTGTGGATTGTTCATGAATTGACTTACAAGACTAACTGAGAAGCTAATGTTGGGTATGGTGTGAGATAGGTATATTAGTTTTCCAACAAGTCTCTAATGTCTGCCTTTGTCAACTGGAGCATTTTCTTTCTTAGATCCTAATTTGTGATTGACATCCATAGGAGTACTAGAGAGTTTAAATCCAAGCATCCCAGTTTCTTTCAACACATCTAGTGCATACTTTCTTTGAGAAACAAAGATGCAATTTCTTGAACGTGCTAATTCCATGCCTAGGAAGTATTTGAGTTGACCGAGATCTTCAATCTCAAATTCCTTGGCTAATAGCCTTTTATGCAGGTTTATCTCCCCAATATCATTTCCTGTTAAGATAATATCATCTACATACACAATGAGGATAGAGAGTTTTCCTTGTGTATTTTTTATGAATAAGGTGTGGTTTGCTTGACTTTGGTCATAACCTTATCTTTTAATAGCCTTTGCAAATCTGTCAAACCATGCTCGCAGAGACTGCTTGAGCCCATACAAAGATCTTTTCAATTTGCACACCTTATTCCTTACTGCCTGTGTTTCAAATCCCGATGGAAGCTTCATATATACTTCTTCAATCAAATCTCTATTTAGGAATGAATTTTTCACATCAAGTTGGTGTAGGGGCCAATCTTGATTTGCAGCTAAGGAGACAATGATCTTGATAGTGTTGAGCTTTGCTACAGAAGCAAAAGTTTCTTGATAATCAATTCCATATGATTGTGTGAATCCTTTTGCAACAAGCTGAGTTTTGAACTTTTCAATGTTTCCATCTTCCTTGTATTTTACTGCAAACACCTACTTGCATCCCATTGGATTCTTATGGTGGCAAATCTGTAATTACCCATGTTTTATTTGTCTTTAGGGATTTGATTTCTTCCCATACAGTTGCTTTCCATTTTGGTTCTTGTAGAGTCTCATGAACGTTGTTTGGAATTTTGATCCTGTCAAGATTCGTCACCAATGCTTGAAATCTAGAGGACAATCTTTCGTAGGTGATAAAATTGGAGATTGACTGTTGGATGCAAGATCTCACCGTTCCTGATAGCAATAGGACAATCCAGATCATTATTAGCCAACTTATTAGTGATTGAAGTCGTGTTACTTGGTGAGTGATTGTTGGAGCCCGAATTTGGTTCAAACTCTTGGTTTTGCTCAATTTGTGCTTATGTCTCTACCACCTTCTAACTTCGTTTCCTCCTGGAATAAGTAATAAGGTCCTTATCAACTTTTGGCACTTTTTCACCTTCTGGAGCTTGAATTTGGCACTCATCACCTATTTTTGTGGTTTGGGGTACAAACTCGAGGAGAATTTTTTATGGATGCATCTCTTTCTTGGTGAGGTTGTTGCTCCATACGGGAACCATCTAAATGAGAAATGCCTACTGATTCATCTTGGAATGTGTGATTATTCCAAACTTGGTATTCTTGAGTCAATTTGTTCTCTCCCAAAATAATAGGTTTGGAATAATATGGCATATGTTCAAAAAATGTAACATCCATAGAGTTGTAATATTTGCATGTGACTGGAGAATAACACTTGTACCCCTTTTGATATGGAGAATATCCAACAAAGATGCACTTAATAGCTCTAGGATCTAGTTTACCTCGATGATGTTGATGGACATGGACAAAAGCAATGCACCCAAACATTTTGAAAGGTGGTGGAAATAAGTGATGTATTTGGGAAAGAGTTGAGCAACATTTGACAAGGAGTTCGAAATTTTAAGGTCCTCGAGGCCATTCTATTGATTAAATAAGCAAATGTCAGAATAGTATCACCCCAATAAACACTTGGTGTATGAGAGGAAACATAAGGGCTTGAGCAACTTCAAGTAAGTTTTTGTTTTTCCTTTCTGCAATGCCATTCTGCTGGGGTGTGTTGACATAAAAGCTTTGGTGGATTTTGCCTCAATTGGCTAGATAATCACCTAAACTTAATTTAAAGTACTCCTTAGCATTATCTGTTCTAAGGATTTTTGTTGTGGTTTGAAATTGATTTTGAATCATGGTATTAAACTTTTGGAATATTTAGCTCACTTTAGATTTTTCTTTCATGAGGAAGACCCAAGTAAGTCTAATGTCATCATGACATAAACCAACGAGATCCAGTAATAGCTTTTACCCTAGATGGTCCCCACACATCACTGTGTGTTATTGAAAAAGGATGCGATGGCTTATATAAATGACTAGGATACACATTTCGAGTATGTTTAGAGAATTAGCATATTTCACATGGAAAATCATTTGGTCTTTTATTGGTAAATAAAAAAGGAAACAACTTTTGGTACATAAAGTTTGGGTGTCCTAGTCTATAATGCCATAACATAATATCATTAGTAGAAGAAACAAAATCAAGGTAGTTTTGGGAATGACTTTGTGACATAAAATAGTTGGTCTTGGGTGGCTTTATTCCCAGCTTATTTGAAACTTTAAGGAGATAGAGACCTGAACATAACTCAGCATTGCCAATCATCCTCCTTGAATCCAAGTCCTGAAATTTGCAAGAAAATTTTGAAAATTTAGTAACACAATTTTGCACTTCCGTAAGCTTGCTAATTGATAACAAGTTACAATCTAGACTTAGAACCAATAGAACTGAATAGAAAGTCAGTTTGTCTGAGATTTTAACAGAGCTTACTCCAGCTATTTTTGATTAAGATCCATCCGCTGTCCTTAATGTCAAATTCTCACAAGATGGGCTTAAAGATTCAAATAAAGTTTCATCACCTATCATTTGGTTAGTTGCCCGAGAATCTACTATCTATGAAATTCTTTCTCCATTTCAACATTAAGAGCATAAGAACCTTTACCTTTGTGGGCTAAAGATGCAACCCCTAACTCAATAGCAATAGATGATGTAATATGAGCTTGACTAATTAATTTCTGAAGTATTTGCAGTTGTTCCTTGCTAAATACTGAGGATTTAGTTATTTGTTCACTCTCTATAGTTGCTGCCACATTTCCATAGCTGTCTTTGTTGCTTGAGAATTGAGAAGTTTTCCAATCTATGGGTTTTCCAAGGATCTTCCAACAATTTTCACAAGTGTGGCGAGTTCATCAGCAATGATCACACCAATGTCCCTTCTTGCTATTGTTGGAAGGCTGACTGCTATGAGCTGCAAGAGCTGAATTTTTTGTTGGATTGCTGGAAATATTTTGCACTCCCATCATCACCTTTTTCCTGCTCTCTTCTCTGAGGATTTCTGAAAATACTTCTCTAATATTTGGTAGTGGTTTTTGGCCCATAATTCTTCCACGCACTTCATCTAAATTTTTGTCAAGACCAATAAGAAACTTATAAATTCATTTCTTTTCCACAATCTTCTAGCCTCTCCGTCCTTTGGAATGGGGAGCGCACTGCTGCTTTTACTCTTGGGCGTGGCCTAAGTAAGGCAGGGGTTTCGGCTGCTTTTACCTACCTTTTTGTTTTATTTATGGAGAAATTGGCCAACCTCGATCTCGATAAGGTGAAAGAATGATAAGATCATTCCTCACATCATAGGGAAAGAACACAAATGTTTCCCATAAGACCCACGTGCAAGGGTGTGCGTGAGAGACCAGGCACATACTTGTCGAGTAAGGTTCGGATTGAGGGGCTGATTCCAGCCACAACCTTCCTAATCTGGTTGTTTCTTAAAGAAGGAAATTTTCTTCAATCTCATTGTTCATGGAATTTATTAACCATGATATTATCATGTTATTTGAAGCTTTCCATGCCTTGAAACGCAGGTCATTTCTTTGAAGAGGAACTGCTGCACTGGTAATGAAATCATCTTTTCCTTTGCCGCAAATGAACATCACAATTGATTAGCTCTATTGTAGATAGTTGTTTCCATTTAATTTGTGACCAATGATGGGAAGTAGACTTCCTTCGAAACCTTCATTGTTGCTGGAATTGATTGGTTCTTGGCCTGATATGACGTCAGAATATGTGGGTGAAGTTCTTCTTTTAGTTGTCATTGAGAACCTTAGGAAATACTTAAACTTGACTTCAAAGATAGCTCTGATGCCATGCAGAAAAATAGAGAAGAATATGAGACTGTAGATGCTACTTCATTGCTTGATTATTTCTGGAAGATACAAGTTCCTTTTATAGCTACAAAATAAGAGAAAAGAAAAAAGGAAAACATCAAAGAGAATATTCACATGATTGTTGATTTTGTAAGGAGAAATCTCTTCCCTTAGATCAAGAAATCATGTGCATAAATCTCTCCCTTGAAATCAGAAAATCATATTTTCTGTGAAAGGAAACTGCCTAAACTAGAATTAAAGATACAATTCTTAAAATCTCATAATAGTTTTAGATAAGGCTTACGCTTACCAATGGAGTTGTTTGCATGTCATTTACCTTCAAAAGCATGTGCATAATGCACATGGTTAGTTCACAATGGCAAGAATAAGAGGGTTTTTGGGTGAGCTTATAAGCTCATCAAAACATCTTATAAGATGTTTAAGAGCTCATAAGTTGATAAAAAGTGTTTGATAATTTTTTTTAGAAAAGAGTTTATAAGATCCTAAAATAAGATGTTAGGAGCTTATAAGTTTTTTAAAAAAAGTAAGGAGACCTTAGCTTATTTTGAAGATCTTAATAAGCTTCTTCATTTTTAACCATTTTAATTACAAAATTATTATTAATAACATCTTATAAACTCTAAAATCTTATTTTATACAAATATTTCAATAACTTATTTTAAAAATAAAATCTAACATCTTATAAGCTCAAAAAACATCTTATAAGATGTTTAAAATAAGCTTAGCCTAACACCTTCTAAGATGGATAGTAGGTGATTCATTGATAAAACTCTTCATGGATTCTAGTCTTTCAAGCTCAATTGATCTAAGAGACAATTTATTGAATGCCTACTTAGAATAACAAGATTATTAGCAAATTTCTAGGGTTTCATTAACTACTTGAGAAAGACTAAAAATATTTAGGCATTCCAAAAGTTTCATTTACATTATGCAAAACTCTACAGGTGATGCCTGGCATGAGGGTACCATACCTCTTGGCTACCAGAAGGAGAAGGATTTCCATGTGATAGTGCCCAATTGACAATCTGAAAAGGCATGGTTGCTTTCCTCCACCTGCACAAAAACAACCTCCTTTCAACTTATTTGTCAATATGGAAATATGTTTCTACAAAAGCGAGAATTAGGTATTCGTAGAAGTGATGATGACTAATTGAAGGACTTGGACATGACTTCCATGGAAAAGAAAATGTAGCCGCATGCATCTTCGCTGATCAAACTGTTTTGTGATCAGCATTTGATTCTTTCTCCACATAATTCTAGAACACAACTAAAATATCATGAAAAATAAAGAATAGTTTTGACAGTCATGAAAATATCAAGAGTTCTACTGCCTTCTCAACACTAAAAATTTGAAGAGAGAATTATAGAACCTCTTGTACCCTTAGCATAAAATCATGGAATACAACACTTGCAAGAAGCAATTAGGTATAAATAAAATTTGATAAGAAAAGGAAGAATATCATTCTCTCAAAAGAAGAAAATATACATAATTAGTTAACCCCCTTCCCCTCAACTCGGTCTCATTAAGAAAGATCTTACAACACTCAATACTCCTATTGTCAAATTTGTTTAAAGAATAAAGTATTGCAACTCACCTTGTGCTCCCATCAAATAAAGTGCTCCTCTCCCACTTTGTTAACATAAGAACAAGGATGTTATTTCTAGTGACATGTGAAAGAAAGCAACAAATGGAGCCAAAGTTCTGATTCCAGCTAGTGGTGAAATCAACCACTAGAGAAAACAACACAAACAAGACTATCAGCATTAATCATGAACCTGAACATGTTAGAGCTCTGGTCGACCCATATAAGTGCTCTTTGATTTCAATAGAAAGATTGTAACTTATAATATAGTTTTTTAAATTAAAGAAACACTTAAGATATCCTATCAAGTAATTAGCAAGTATTGCAAGCTATTGTGTTAAATACATCTAGAAGTGAAGACCACAACTAAAGAAGTTTCCCAGTAAAATGGACATCCACACACAACTGCGGAGAGAGATAGAGAATATTTTTAAATATGCTAAAGTTTCGTAGAAAGAGGTTTGCCAATGTTATTAAGTGATACAAACAAAAGTAGCCAGTTCTCCTCAACATAATTCCAAGGACCTTGAACGCATGGGCTTGTGGTCCCCCAAGGAGTAAACATGCAAAAAGCGAAAAAGCCAGATGGATTCTTGTCATGGGTGATATTAAATAATTCTCTGATGCATTACTATTTGAAAGAAGTTTCCATGATATACTAGGTAAAACTACACGGTGGCAAGATGGAAATAAGAATAATAAGAAACCACATTAGACAGTATTGAAGTATAACACCAGTAAAGTTGAAGTAAGATCCTAAGTACAAAATGTCCATTCTCAGGCTAGGAAAAGCAATGCTACAGGAAATTCCACATGCAGTCTCAATCAGAGTATCTGCTGGAACATCCAAGTCTTACCAGAAATTTGTGAAATTGGAAATGTATTGAAACAAAACTTCTCAAAACTCTGCAACTCAGAAGTGCCTCTCTATCTAAAAATATGATTCCCCTACTATTGTTTCTTCTCCAAGTAGCTAGTGATCCCAATTTGACCTGCTACATTTACCAATTCATTACATACATTATCTAGGCCTCCAAATTCTACTTTTTTATGATGTATTGAATTATCCGGGGAAAAATTGAATAGGAAAATATTTTGGGGCTTTCTATATAAATGCTTTCTCTTCCACAACAAAATTAGTGAGTTTCAACTTTTTTGCTTAGAAATGAAACAACATCAATTGTCTCAATGTCATAGTTCTTCTAGTAACAACTCACAAGAGTTTATATTTACTAAGTGAGGTATTTTCATTTCCAAGCAATTGAAATACAGGATTATATATCAACAGCATTTATTTAAAATTCTCAAAATTCTACCTCCTATATGATAGCTTATGCAACTAAAATCCAAAAATTACAGAACATAACAAAACTACATAGCATAATCACTAGTCCTTCACTTATCATGACACGACATAAAATGCCTTGAAATGATATTAAGAGCAATGAGCTAGCTATAATCTAAATAGTAACTTGGCCGAACAAATTGGCAATAGTGATGTTAGAGTGAGCATCATTGAGGGATAAGAAGAAAATACACCTCAATAACTAGTATCTTGGGGAACTAACAGTATTGACTCTATTTCTTGTTTTAATCAAACGCAAAACTAGCTAATAAACACAAGAAGCAATTAGAATACAATGAACAAAAATTTGTACTCTGAGTAAAATATGAACAACTCACCAAACTTTCTTGGCAGCCATACCTTTGTCCATTATTTTGTACCCTTCCTCTAGAATACAGTGCTTTTCCATTTATGTGAGATAATATTTTTTGTATTCTCAATTAAGTCAAAACCTTTACAAAGCATCTCTTCCATCCATATTCTAGCCTCAGCAGTCCGACTATCTTTGGCTAAACCATGGACAATTATATCATAAGTCCACCTATTTGGCTCATACCTTTTTTCTTGTCATCTATTAAAGAATTTACAAGTATGATCTATTCTGTTCATGCTTAATCTTCTCAACAGCATATTGTTAGTGTAGATATCCATGTGGAAGCATTTCTGAATCAATTTTTCCAACTCATCATCATCATGATTTCCTTCAACAGAACCAGGAAAGACACCAATCACACGACCTAACATCCAACAAGCAGATGTTAGATTTTGCTTATTACTTAAATAAGCCCAAGCATTATATAGCTTCCTAGTTCTCAATGCGTGCAATAGAAATACATTGCTAATGAAGGAAGAAATTGGATGACCCATTTAGGTCATATCATTGACAAGAACAATAGTTTTACGATATTGCCTCAAATCACAATACACCTTTATAAGTTCCTCATGACATACAATACATGGTATTAACTTGTTTGCCTTCATATCATCCAATAAGTTCCTCATGACATACAATACATGGTATTAACTTGTTGCCTTCATATCATCCAATATATTTGATGCATGCGCTGGTTTTTTTGTTTTGCAAAGACCAACAATCATGGTGCGCCAAAATTTTCCATTACGTCTCATCATGGACAAACCACAGAACAAATGTAAAGTGTGAGCAATTTTTTTGCTCCTTAGATAACTTTGCAACACTAGGATGTCAGACTTCAAGTTTGGTTGAACACGACTTTTTATCATCATTTGATATACTTGCATAGCCAGTTCAGGCTTCTCTGCATGGCCAGCTCCAACAATGAAATTGTCGTAAATGACAGAGGTGGATGATTGATGGCAAACAAGTTCAAGTTGCATATCGAGCAAGCTTAAAAATTGATTCTTTGGAGTATTTGCTTTACAAAAACAGAATATCAACTCTCTAACCAATTTCCTACTTGGTCTATGACCTTTTTCTTGCATTTCAATAAGTAATCTAGCCGCAATATCACCTCTACCTAACTTAATAAATCCGTTTATCAGGTTCATGTAAGTATTCTTCTGGGTTGCTTTGTTTGATCTGTTGAGCAGCTAGGTACCCTTCTTCAACTTTCCTAACCTTGCAAAGAGCTGATATGAACTTGTCATATGTCAAGTTATTAGGCAAGATATTTTGGTCTAACGTAAAAAGAACCAAGTCGATCATCTTATCGAGCTTCCCTTCTCTACATAAAGCATCAACAATAATAGAAAATGTTTTTTGCCCTGGTACATAACCTTGTTCTATTGAATTCATCAACACACTATAAGCTTTGTCAATACTAACATCCCCTAATAGAGTATTTATAAGATAATTATAAGCCATGCAATTTACAGAGAGGCCAAACTCCACCTTTGAATCGTATAAGTCCATTGCAATGTCCATTATTCATACCTTGCATAAAAAGCACAAGGTAGTATTCATAGTAACATCATTAGGCAATATCTCCCTTTTTTTCATGTCCATCAACAAATCATATACCTCCTTAATCCTATTCTCCCTCAAAAGCCTGCAAATCAACATGTTGTACCGAAAGACATTCGAAACACACCCCTCAATCACCTGCTTATCCTTTAAAAACTCCAAACCACAATCCAGCTTCCTTGCATTGATAAGGTCCCTAATCTAGACACCACATGCATGTTCCATTGAAACTAAACCCATTGTTTGAAACTCCTCAACTAACAAGGCAGCTCTCTCAAATTGATTATCCTTACACAATGCGTCCACAAAGGTTCCCACAGCTATTCTACTCAATTACGCTCCATCATCTTGCACAATACTGTGAAGTACTCTAAGCCCCTCTATAACTCACTCTGCTTACATAAACTCTTTATCATAATTAAATGTGTAACTTCGTTATGAAATCCCCGAATTCTAATCTCCTTCACCACAGTCTACGCCACATCAAAATAACCCTACTCAACAAGTGAATTCATAAGCATGTGATATGCGTAAGCGTCTAAGTCTACACCCACAAACCGCATTCTACCAAACAGTTGGAGTGCAGTCTTGGGTTTTCCAGCTACATCATAACCAAAAACCAAGACATTGTAATATCTAATCCTATGAATATACCTCTGTTTCATATAATTTCCTAAAAAGTCCAACATTAATCTCATTAGTTTGGCTTTGGATATAATCCAAAAAATGGCATCGAATGTGGCTCTAGTATGGTAAAACCCCGACTGCCTACCTACCCAATCGAAGAACTTCAAGCAAGAAAGGATGTTTCTTTTCCCATATTTCAGTACATCGAGGTGGAGATTTATGCGGGAAAGGGCTGAATCGGCAGAGAACTCGCCTTGACTGCAAAGGATTTTGAAAATATGATCAAAAAGGGGTTTCTTTCGGTACATAAACCATTCTTGGAAGGATTAGATGATGTTGTTTTGGTTTATCTCTGAATGGGATCCATTTGAAGTGATGGGATTAGAGGATAAGGAAAGAAAGAAGGCATAGGAAGAGGAAAAAGGGTAAGGCGCATTCGTTGAGGTGGAGAAGAGGAGGAGTGTGATGGTGGCATTGCCGGTGGCAGAAAGAGGGGACATGAAGGCTCTAGTTTGCCTCACGTATCTGAGTGTGAGCATTATTTTTCTTTTAGAATTTACATTCGATAATTGTTCTGAGTTTATTGGGATGGTCAACTGGTGGACGAGATAGTGGCCATGGAGATTTCTCAATGAATTCCAGTCATCAGAGATCGCCGCGTTGGCAAAGAGTAGGTCTCAATGTCGGCAGAGGAAGAATGGGGGCGTATTACCAAGTTCGGGCACTGCCTACTGACTAACCCAATGTGCAAAATTGTGAAGATCCAACGAGAACAAACATTTTTTTATCAGCCGAAAACTTTTCTAAAGGAATTTTTCTAATTTATACCTCTATCGATTTTTTACTAGCATATGCCTGCACTGGGTGCCTGTATCCAAATTAAATTAGTTATTTAGCTGTGATTCAAAATATAATTTATATATATATATATATATCAGTGTAATTTTATATAAAAGTAAATTTAATTTAATATATATTTTTAATAAAATACATGGTACAATATAGAAATTTTTTTATGAACTCACATTGTATGGATATCAAAGATCTATAACGATGCAATGAAAAATACACAAAATAGCTATAAGACAACTGGAGGTGTATATAGGTCGAACTAGGTAGGGTCGGGTTTTACGAAATAGAATCTTCAAACACGACCCAAATTAATCCAAATTAAACCGGGTTGGTTTGGGTCAGATAATTAAGTCTACCTGTTTAATTATTTTTCTTTTTTCTTTTTTGCTCCTCCTTATTTTTTCTATATGAAAAATGTATACCTATTAAATTGTAAAATTTCAATTTCTTCAATCAAATGATAACAATCTAAATACATATGAAGAAGACAAAAATAAATTTATCAAACTTTAACATATATCAAAGAGACTATTGACTTGAGATTGGAAAGTGAAGAAAAATAAAAAAATAAATTATTTTTTAATTTTAATTGGGTTAATGGAGTTGGGTTGGGTTAGTTTAGGTATACAAAAACAAAACTCAAGTCCAACTCAACTGTAATTGATTTGAATCGAGTTTTACTCAATTAGATTCGATTACTCGATACAACCCAAACTAATTAGATTGATTTGGTTTGAATTGTTGGTTCATTGGGCAAATTTAATTCGATGAACACCCCTAGAGACAACTTGATAAAACAACAAAAATATAATGCCTGAAATGATGAAAAAATGATGAACATAAGAACTTGCTAAAAAAATAGAAAAACAACTCAAACAAAAGATCAAATTACGTTAAAGTATTTTAAAAGCAAATATTATATAAAATAAAAATTAATTTACATATATAAAATAAAAATATAATTGGATATCACTATTTATATTTTTCGCAAACCATTCTTATTTCAATGATCTAATTTAAAAATAAAAACAAAAGAAACAAATTTTGAAATCTTGATTTATAATACAACTAACTTTGATCTGTCATAATGTCGATTGTATAAATTAAAAAAATCTATGATTTTTACTTGTGAATGTTAAAAGGAATAAAAAATATTAATATATATGATTATTTTTAACATACTATTTAATGTGAATTATTGTTATATTTATTCAAATTACATTTATCCACTATCTTTTATGCATGTTTCCATCATATTTACCATAAATGGTATTTTTTAAATTAAAATTTTTTAAATTATTTATTTATTTATTAATTTTACATACTTAAATCATGAGTGTTCATGAAAATTTTGTGTAAATAAAATAAATATTAAAATTAAAAAAATATGCCAAAAAAATTTTATTAAATAGAATTTGGAATACAACTCTAATTTTATATCAATTTTGGATTTGAAATATATCTTCTTTATTTTGACTCCTTTATCATTATTTCCTGAGGCTTGAAAAGTATATTTTTTTATCCAAAAACATTTGGATGTATTGACAGATGAATAACAAAAACTTAATAAGAAAATGGAGAATTTAAATGGATCATCAAATATTTATTTGTCGATAGGGTTTTGAATAATCTATAATTTTTTTCCTATCTCAATATCGAAATGATTTTTTTTTAGTACACTATAAATTCAATTATTCAAATATTTTTTATTTTTTATAATATTTATTTTACTTCATGTAATTAAATAAAATAAATTCTTTTTTAATATTTCACAAAAAATTATTATTTAATAATATAAAATGGAGATTTTATTTGAAAATGTGAAATTTAAAAGATAATTTATATAACTTAACCAAATTGTAGAGTGTCAAGTAAAGTGTTCGGCTCGTTTTCTTTAGAACACTTGTTCTAAGAGATTTTAGCCCTGCAAGGTTATTAAAGTTTTGTAATTTTTTGCAAATGATTTCACGTGACTAAGTTTTCTTAAAGGTTTAATATTTGTAGTTTATTTTTCATGGGCATAGATTCATTAGAATTTTGTTGCCTTTCTTCTAGGTTTGTCAAAAGGTTATATTTGGATTGAATCAGTCATATTCGGATTCGAATTCGATTATTAAAATTCATATCCAAATTTGACTCAGAATTCGATAGGATTTTTGTTAGTACCATATTTGAAATATGATAAAAAATCTGAATTGATTTAATTTTTTTTCCTTCCCTCCCCCTTTTGGATTATATAAAAATATTGTATTTATACAGTAAAATTTATGTTTTATTTGAATTTTTAATAAATTTTTATTATATATTAGTTCAAATTAAAGTTAAATATTTGAATGTTAAACCCCTATTTCATATTATATTAATGCATAGATGAACTATTATATATTATTATATTTGATATTTTATCGGTGTCTCTCTTATTTTTGAGGCTAAAGACTCAATATTAATAACATAATATAAACATTAATATAGATATTATGTCAATATAATATATATTTTTTATTTTAAAATCTTTATTAATTTTATATATAAGAGTATTAATTTAATAAAAATTATTAAAGCTTGGATTCAAATCTTTAATGAATCGTATTGTTTAATTCCGTATCTGATTGCTTATTTTGAATTATAGATATTTATAATTAAATTTTATCTATCGAATATTTTAATTGGATAAAAATTCTAAAATTTGAATTTAATTCATATTGAAATTGGATTAAAATTCGATCCATTGACAACCCTTTCTTCATATACTTAATTGATTTTTGGCTTTATGACCCTTTTTATTTAATTAATCAATTTGATCCATTGGCCTTTTTTAGTTCTCTTACTATTTTATCCCGTAGATTAATCATCCGCATCATTAATAGTTCCCTTGTCTTTAATTAAAAATTTATATTTTCATGCTGAAAATATGTCATAAAATTCAATTTTTTATATTAACCTTGCCTCAATTCTTTAATATAAGGTTGTTAGTTTAATTTAATCAATTTTACTTGGTCAATTTAATTGTGTTTTGACGGGAACACGGTTTTTATTTAAGTTGAGATTTGTCAAGTTTCAAAGTCTACAGAGTTTTTAGCTGGATGGATCCAGAGGGCATCCCCCCTCCACCCCTCAACTATTATATATATATATATATTCAATGTTTATTGATTATTTTTAAATAATCTAAATTTTAAAAGAATGGATCATTTAATGTTAATTAAAATAGTAAATTTTTAATATTCATTCATTAATTTCTGAGAGCCCATTTTATTTTATTTTTATTTTTTATTTCTATCATTTTTAAAATTTAAAAAAATAGTTAGTGAAAATAAATTGAAAATAAATTTGCATATGTATAGATTGTTAAAAAAGTAATGATTATGTTGGGTTTAGTAAGTTACAGGTAGAGAAAGATAGTAATAATGATAATAGAAAGAGGATATATATATGCTATTGAAAATTGTGTTTTGAGAATAAAAATAAAAATATAATAGGTGAAAATATATACAGTGATGTGTTTTAATTTTTAAATAGTAGAAATGTGAAAATGAAATTTGAGAATAAAACCAAACGGTCCCTAAAAAATCTTTTTCTTGTTGGGCCTTAAATGAAAATTATTTATTTATATTTAATGCATTAAATTTAATTTATTTTTAACTAAAGATAAAATAGAATTAATTGATTAAACTTTAACCTTTTTTAAGTTTGTGAAACTCAAAAGAATTACTTACTTATTCATAGTTGTGTAATCAAATTGCTGGTCTAATAGCATCATCTTCACACCATAAGTGTGAGGTTGGGAATTCAAAACTTAAAACTTCTTGGTGTGTGTGAACAAATACCAAAAAAAAAAAAAGTGAATAAAATTATATTAGATCCATTAAGTCATTTCTATTTTATTTATCTGAAAAAATTAATGTTACTAAATTTTAGTCAAAGAAAACATTAAGGGCATGTTCTTCTATGTTTTAGCCATTTTCTAAGAAAAATTTTTGAGGGAATAAGTTCTTGGGAGAAAATTTGGAGAATGTGTTATATTTTTCTTTTTCTTTTGGAGAAATATGAAAAATGATTTGAGAATGAGTTTTTTTTTTTTATGTTTTGGTGAGAGAAATTTTACTATAAATGTTAATTTAGTTGCTTTTTTGTTAGGTTTGTTGGGTATGTACTTTTAAAGTTAGATGATGATGATGATGATGATGATGATGATGATGATGATGATGTGAGTGAGTGTGTGTGCGTGTGTATATATTTATAATAATTGAAATATGAGTGTAATTAATTTAATTGGTTATTTATTTTAAAATTTATATTGTTATAAATTTAACACTAGTATATGATGTATTATTTGGAATAATATATATTAACCAATATTAATTATTCATGAAACCATAATTATAACTTAATAATAAGAAAATAGCTTATATCATAATTATATCATAATTGATAATATCGACTTATAAAAAAGTTTGATTACTATACATTAGTTTTAAACTAATTATTTTTTATTAATAAAAATATAATTGTTTAACTATTTATTACTTACGATTTATGTATAAATAAAATATAGTTATTTATTTAAATAAATAACTTCATAATAATTTATATTATTTGGAATAATATATATTAACTAATATTAATTATTCGTGAAATCATAATTATAACTTAATAATAAGAAAATAGCTTACATCATAATTGTTAATATCAACTTATAAAAAAATTTAATTACTATACATTAGTTTTAAACTAATTATTTTTTATTAATTAAAATATAATTGTTTAACTATTTATTACTTATGATTTATGTATAAATAAAATATAGTTATTTATTTAAATAAATAGCTTCATAATAATTTATATATATGAGACTTAATAACAATTCATCAAATTAAAAATAATAATATTGTATTATATAAAATTACATCATTTTAAATTATTTATTAAATAAATAAATGTGATATTTAATTATACATAAAATATGAAGCATAATTAATATATAAATAACAAGATATTTAAATAAATTAATTTAATTAATTTAATAAGCTATTTAATTACTTTAACTCATTATTTAATTAATACATCATTTAGTAAATAAATTACTTAGTAATAATCAAATAATTTTACTTAAATTTAATTAATTATCTCAACAATTCCTTTAAGAATATCAATATTAATTTATTAAATTTAATAGATTATTCCATAAATATCAACCTTTATAATCAAATTTTTTATTATAATTTTAAATAAATGTGAAGATTAATATTTAATGAAGAATATTTTTTGATGAAGAATAATTTATTTATTATATCAAATTTAAACATCTTAATTTATTTATTAAATGAATAAATATAATATTTAATTAGTACATTAAATATTAAATATAACTAATACCTTATTTAATTAATAAGTAAATTTAATTAATTTAATACATTATTCAATAAATAAATTATCTAGTAATAACATCATTAATATTTAATTAAATGTAATTTATTTTTTTGACAATTAGTTTAATTAAATTTGTAAACATAAGTTTTAGATTTTTTTAACTAGTAAAATTTTAATATTTTTATATATGTATGTATGTATGTGTGTGTATGTGTTTGTGTGAGTGAGTGAGTAAAGTGAGAAAGTGATAAATGGATGAGTGATATGAAAGGTAAAGTGAGAAAATGAGGAGGTAGGTGTGATTTTTTGGGTGTAAGGTTTTTTGAATATAAAATTTGAGTTTTTTGGGGGAAAAGAATGCAGAATGTGTCTTCATTGTGAAAATTTTTGGGGATTGGAAATTTTTTTGGGAAATGTAGAAGAACATAGCCTATGGAAGTTGCAAAACAATCAAGACATATATATTTTTTTCTCACTAAGATTAAAACAAAAAGGACAAATATAAGTAATTGTTTAAAATAAATGAAGTTTTTATTTTCTTTTGGAAGTTACAACTAAAAGAACGTATTTTGTTATGAATATCGTTTTAGAATATTCTCAAAAAAATTTAAGGGACTTTCATAACAATCAAAATATATAATTTTCTACTTCAACTAGATTAAGACAAAGAGATAAGGGTTAGTCAATATTTTAAAAAATTGAATTTTTTCTTATCTTACTGAGATAACTTTTTCACTATAAATATTGTCAAAAATAGGCTTAGAAATAAAACAAAAAAAATAATAAAATTTTAACCCTTTGTTTAGTTTCTTACATTAAGAAAAATATTACTAAAGGTTTTGATATTTAATCTATCATTGATAAATTTTATGATATAAAAAATTATCTCATTCATCTTTGTTGATATGCATTGTTATTGTAAATTATGAAATTTGTATTTATACTATTATATTTTATAATTCTTGCCTCCCATGCTCTCATTTTTAAATTTGTCCTTGGTGTTTAAGAGGTGCATAGTCTGATGATTCTATCATCACCTAAGTTGAGGTTTGAAGGGTGCTATGTTGATTATGAAGGGGGAAAAGAGAAACAATTTCTATATCTTGCAGGGTAGTACAAATTTCTAGTACTACAACAATTTTATCATTGCACATCAACAAAGATATTATAAAATTGTGGTGCATGCATCTTGGGCATATGAATGAGAGGGAAATGTCAGAGTTGAGCAAATGAAGTCTGCTTTATGGATAGAAGAATAGGGAGTAGGACTTTTATGAGCAGTGTATCCTTGGAAGTAGCATAAGGTGAAGTTCAACATAGTAGTTCATAGGACCAAGGGCACTGAACTACATTCATTTAGATCTTTGAGAATCTTCTCAAGTTCCTTCAAACGATATGGCACTATGTACATGATCGAGGGCTTCTTATGGAGAGTTTTGAGTGTATGTGTTGAAGTACGAGGATGAGGTATTTGTCAACTTCAAATAATAGAAAACATTGATTGAGAAGCAAACTAAGAAGGAAGTCAAACGCTTGAGGACTGCACAATGGTCTATAGTTTTGCAACAAGGAATTCATGGATTTCTACAATAAAGAAGGGATTGTGAAGCATTACACAGTCGTACATACACCACAACAGATGGAGTTGCAAAATAGATGAGCAAAATATTTTTAGAGCGAGATAGATACATGCTCTTTAACACTAGATTGTCTAAGAATTTTTGGGCTGAAGCTATTAATATTGCTTGATATTAGTAAGGAAGTCATCGTTGATTGCTTTAAATTGCTAAATCCCATAGAACTACAGTCAGGTTTTCCTATTGATTACATGATTCTAAAGGTATTCGGGTGTCTAACTTATGCTCATCTTCATGATAGAAAGCTTTAGTCAAGGGCTAGGAAGTGCATATTCCTAAAATGTATGAATAGAGTCAAGAGTTATTGTTTGTGGTATACTAGTGACAAGGACTCTATATTGATTATTAGTAGAGATGTAACATTTGATGAGTTCACTATGTTGAAGAAAGAGGAGCAAGGTTGTAATAAACATAAAATAAAAATGATGATGATGACAACAACATGAAATAATAAAATTATTAATTCAATTGAATGATGGCAATTAATGAATTTTTTATCTTTGAGATTTTGGTTATTTATTACAAGAAGAATGTGGAGTGATGCCATCTTAATTCAAGAATGTGAAGAGGAAGAGGTGCACCTTACTTAGTGGTGCCAATTTAATTCAAGAATTTGAAAAGGTACATCTTTACTTAGGAATATGGAATGATGCAACTTTAATTCATGAATAAGTATGGGTGCACCTTTAATTAGGAATATAAAGTGATGACATTTATTTTCAAATATATGTAGAGGTACATCTTTTACTTAAGAATGAGCAATAGTGGAGTCTCAAGAGTGTAATAGTGGAAATTAATTTATGAATTACAAAATAAGACTATACATATATTGAAAAATGTGAGAACACTATTGCTTTGTGGGTTGAGAGAATATTAGAGGATAAAGAGAGAATATTAGAGAAAGAAACTAGAAGGTGTGCTTTCTACTTAACTTTATAACTATAATACAAGATAAGTGTTTTACTTTTGTTTAAGATTAAAAATATTCTTTAGTATAGGGATTATATTATAATCGTACGCATGTATAAATATATTTTGCATAATCATATTGACTATAATAATTTTGTTATATGTTGTGGAATCATTGTTATATACCAACTTGAAACTATTTTTGAATATTTGTGAGCTTCGTTATGGTGGCTTATACATTATGCGCAAATTTTGAGATTACAATCATATGGTAATATTGGTTTTAAGTCATTACAAGTTATTTTAAATTATTGAATATTTTGTATTTTAAACATTTTTAAAATACTTGTTGGGCTTCCAAGCTCACTTTTTTGTTAACATTTTTAGATGTGAAAGAGAATTACCAAACTCAAGAGACAAGGAGCAATCTTTCAGTTATAGTTTTCATTTATTGATTTTTATATAGAAATTATTTTATTTTATTGAGTTGGGGCATGACAAAGATGAAAGTAGTCAAGGAGGTGTTAGGGAGTTGATGGAGCCCATTTTCACCTAAATAATAGCAAGGACCTGAGTCACCACAAAACTATTATTTAGCTCATGATAGAGGGACAAGATAGATCAAGTCACCACAATAGTTAGGATATTCAAATCTAGTTGCTTATGCATTGAGTTTGATTGAGGAGTTTGTGGGAGATAATCTAGTCACAAATAGATAGGCTATTTCTAGCCCAGATTTTGGTAACTGGATGGCTATTATGAGTTAAGAGATGAGTCTCTATACAAGAATGGAATTTTAGAATTGGTTGATGTACCTAAAGGGCAGAAGCTTATTGGATACAAGGGATTTTCAAGATGAAAGAAAAAATTCTAGCAAATGAGGATGATCTTTATAAGGTATGATTGGTTGCGAAGGATTTTATGTAGAGAGAGGGAGTTGACTTTCATGAAATGTTCTTCTCCCTAGTGGTAAAGTGCATTTTAATTCATGTGTTGCTTGCCATGGTAGCTTTATTTAATATAGAGTTCAAGTAGATGGATGTAAAGACAACATTCTTGCATGTTGAGTTGGAGGAGTGTGTATACATGAGTCAACTAGAGAGATTCATTATGTCAATAAAAGAAAATTAGGCATGCTTTCTGAATAGATCATTGTATGGCTTGAAATAGTGCCTCATGCAATGGTATAAAAGGTTTGGTACATTTATTGTTTAGATTATGTACACTAGAAGTATTTTATGATTGTTGTATTACTATAAGAAGTGTAGTGATGGTCTCCTCGTTTATTTGCTACTTTATATTGATGATATGTTGAGTGACTATAGAAACAAGTTTGAGATTAATTTTGAAAGGCTTAGCTAATTAAAGAATTTAAGATGAAGAATTTGGGTAGATCAAAGAGGATACTTGGTAAGAAGATGACTCGATATAGATACTTAAAGTTGTTGTACTTGTCTCAGCTGCAATACATTGAGCAAGTACTAAAATATTTTGGAATTGATAAATCCAAGCCAGTCAATATGCAACTTGCAGTTCGTTTCAGGCTCTTGGTAGAATTATCACTGAGCAAATGTCTAATATGCTATATGCCAATGCAGTTGGTAATATGACATTTGACATGCTGTGTTAGGCCATATATTTTGCATGTTGTTAGTATCATAATCAAGTACATGCACAAGCTAGAGAAGACATGTTGGTGGGAAGTAAAATGGTTTATAAGGTATCTAAGAAGTTTTACGAATAGATGTTTAATGTATAATCAATTGAATTTTATAGCTAGACTTGGTGGATATGTTGATGCAGATTATATCGAAGATTTGATGACATAAGGTCTATAATGGGCTATGTGTTTTGTGTTTTGAGTTGCATTGTTAGCTGAAAGGTGATTTATAATTTTTAGTTGCATTGTCTATAATAAAGGTTGAGTACATGGCTTTAGCTAAAGGCATGAACGAAGGCTAGTTAGGGATGTTCATAGTGTGGTTTGGTTCGATTTTGAGAAAAATCTCAACCGAACCAAATCAATCAGTTTTGGTATATGACCAACCATTCGGTTTGGTTCAATATGGAGAACCGAACCAAACTAAACCAATCAAATTTGATTTGGTTCGATTTGATTTTTTGATTTTTCTTAATTTCAGTTTTCAAGTGTAGATGAAACAAAACCTATTACATTTGTTATATAAATTCACTCGCAAAAACTATTTTGTGCATAGCATATGGACTTTGTCTTTTACCATTAAAAGGAAAATATAATCTAAGAAAGAGAATATTTTAGCAAAGAAAAAAAGGTTTGGAAGCCGCTGAAGTAATGGCAAACTGAAAAACTACAATAAAATCAAATTGTATGATTACCCATTAATGAGTACATAATAATAATAGTAATCCTACTAACATTATAATGATGACAGAATAATGGAAATTAAGTTAAAAATTGAGCTTGGGTGGGAGGAAACAAGTAAAAAAATTGGGGTATTTTTGGCAAAACATATAAAAATAGGGATTTTAGTAATATTATTAGTTTGGTTTGGTTTGGTTCGGTTTGATTTTGACTTTGCCAACTGAAAACTAAACCAAATCATTCGATTTTTCAATTTTTAAACAAAAAAAATCAATTTAATCAATTTTCAATTTTTTCGGTTAGTTTAATCGATTTTGTTTGGGTTGGTTTGATTTTGAACACCCCTCATGAAGGCATTGGGCCGAAGGGCCTAATTGATGATATAGGTGGAATTATGATATTATTATAATATTTTATGATAGTCAGAGAGCTATATATTGCTAAAGAATCAAGCATTTCATAAAAAAACATAGCATATTGATGTCAGATAGTACTTTATCTAGAATATGGTGTCTCAAGGTGATATCTTAATCTATAAGGTTGGGATTAAGGATAATTTAATGGATATGTTGATAAAGATTGATTTAGGGATCAAATTTGAGCATTATTTAAATTTGACAAATATTTGTAAACTTGGATGATTGTCCCTTGGGAGAGTTGAAGATGGTGAGTAGAAACTTTCAAGTTAAAATAGAGGTTTGTTGAATATCTCTTGAATTTTTAAATTTTGGAGGCTAAAAACAATGAAAATCGCAAAGAATGATAGAAATGATGAGAAACAGTGAAATGGCATAGAAATGGCATCAAAACGGTGGACCATCAATAGCTTTACACATGTTACAGTAAGGTGTAAAGGTGCTGCACCCCAGATGAGGCTTGCGGATAAGATTTTCTCACCCTGCGTCAGGGCTCAAAAAGGCCACACCTTGAGACAAGTGCCCTTGCCCACCTGAGCACTTTTTGGTTGTTCTATTGCTGTGATGCAAACAAGGTCAACCCAGTGCATGATGCTGGGTCCAACTCGTATTTAAAGGCCTTTTTTTAATATTTTTTTCTCTATTTTTAGACAATTTCAAATAATTTTGGACTATTTTTGTTTGAGATTCATCAAACAAAGATTTGACATGAAGAAGTTAGTTTGGCATTCTTGCAGGACTTGATTTGTAACACCCTGAATTTTTTTTTAGGATAATAATTAGGAAAATGGAATAATATGATATTTGAAATTAGGCTTTAAATAGATAAACTTAGGTAACGGGGATGCGGATATTGAAGAAAGTCAAGATGGTGATGTCTGACAAGAATTGTCAGGTGAGCTTATATTAGCTTTTATTACTGAGAAAAAACATAGGTAGTTGTTAGTGTATTACAATTACCTAAGTTTGTTGGTGTGGATACCAATCATTATTGTTGTTATTCTATATTACTCATCAACCCTTAGCTATTATGATAATCTCGATTTTGCCTCTTGTCTCTTCCTCAGTGGTTACTAACCTATGTTCACATGAAATTCATTCATGTTCTAAATTATTAAATTTTGCGTACATGCATAAGTTTTGAGTAAATAACTGTTTGTAAAAATAGTACTCCACATCGCCCCTTCTCACTGAGCACTTCTTATTAACTTTGTTTGATGTTACTTTATCTAAAATTGATGATTGTGTTCAGAAAGCTGAAAAAGTGATTTTGAAATATTTGTTGTATTGCCATGTCTCCCTGGAAACTAGCATAGTGCTGGATTTATTTATAATGATGGTAACATGGCGTTTTGATTTGTGTTATGAGTTGCTATTGGATATATTCTGTATTATCAATGGATATGATTAATACCCTCAGGGGTGGGCCCTGGGATCGGTATCAAAAGACGATAAGGTGGTACAGGCCGACGATGGCTGGTCTCTGGCCAACACCCTATTAGGTTATCCTGTGTCCTAGCCGGTTGGAGATAACTATCTACAAACGAGGTAAGGTACGTAGATGGCCATGCCATCTATATGTATGTGTAATTTCAAGCCAATCACTCGAGCTAGTGGAATAAGGATTTCTGTGTTTTTGAAAGTGGAGAGACATAATATGAGAACTACCAATAGCATGTCTTGTAAAAGTATTATGGATTTCATCTTCAGTGTGATTTAATCTTGTTTTGTGTTCTTTGCTTATATTCGCTATTCAATTTTCCTGCCGCTTCTATTGTATTTCCTACTGGTTCTAGCAGTTGTGACTACACTACTCTGAAATCTTATGTAATATGTTCACCAGAATGAGTTTGGTTGTCACTTCCTGTAGCTCGTTTTTCTACATTAAATTACTGATTCAATTAGTGGCTACTTTGTATAACTACACAACTTGTGTTGTTTTATAGCTCACTAAGTTATTTGAACTTACAGTTTGTCTTGTTCGTTTTGTTCTCCTCCTAGATAGGATGACGTGAGCCTCATAGGGTTAGGTATACTTGTACATGTTGTATGTAATTTTGGCTGTTGTAGCTAGATAGCGTTGAAGCACTAAAACCCTTTTTGTGATATAGTATGCCTCGAAGCCATTGTTTTGTCTGTGATATTACTATATAGGTTTGACTACTAGTGAACAATATAAAGTTTAGAACTTTTCCTTTCATTATGATGTTTTCTTACATATACTCTTTGGCAGAATGATTGTTAGATTACTAGCGCCCTAACTAGGGGCTCCCTCTTCTAGGCTGGGGCGTTACATGATTGTACTTTGCACATTGATATGGAATCAACAAAATTCATGTCTTTGTTTGTAGATGTATGCATATCATTGAATTGTGTTACACCTTGTGTTCTGTTTTTAAATTTTTTTGACAAGTATTTTTTTTTTATTATTTATTACTTCGTCATTTTGGTCACAACATTATTTTCCTTTATAATATTGAAACTAAATTCAAGCAATAAAAGTTTAGATCATATACTAACAGGTTGTTTTTATCGATTGTAATTTTAATTAAATAAAATTTATTCTTAATTAGCTTTATGTGATCAATTACTACTTTGCTAACAAAACTTACTCAAATAAATTTAATTCAAATTCATTCAATATTATGTACGTTAGTAAACATATAAAACTTTAATCCATAATTATAAAAATTAAACTGAAGTTCAACATGATTAATTGTTACCACGTGAAAAAATGTTTACTAAAATAAGAGTTAATTCAAATTCGTTCCATGTAGGTAGCTTTGGTAAATATATGAAATTAAAATACATGATATATAAAACCAACCTAAAATTTAATAGATAATGCTATATTACTTAACTTACGGTAATGAAGCGTTAAATATGAATTTTCTTTTGAAAAATTGTAATAAATTATATTATTTTATAAACTAGCATTATTAAACCAATAATTATTATCACTATGGTATTAAAGCATTCAAAACATCAACAATTTTGATAGAAGATGCATTCAAGTTTTGGGAAACGATCTTCTCATTGCACCCAACACTTAAAATGGATCTTCTTGTTGGGCATCAAATTAAACAGATAAATTTTACCAATCTTTGAATTATTCTTTATTAAATTCCCTTATTAGTGCCGTTATATCTGAACACACATAATTACATTCTTGAAACTATCATTTAAATCAAATTTGAAAGCACCAACAATTCGAACATGGATTTGTTATGATTACTTTTGCGTGGGATTTTTAATTATACATTGTGTTTATAAATATTAAATAGTAATATAATTGAATAAAAATATTGAGTTATTATGTGATTTGTATATGTGATTCAATTTCCATTGTAGTCGTTATTGAATACTATAAATCTATACTTACGAATATATCAATTAATAATTAAATAATTAATTGATCTAATGATATAACTATCACACTTATATGTGCAGAGTTTAGAATTGAAACCTCAATTTATTCTACAATATATATATATATATATATATATATATTAACTGATAGATTATATTGATCGTTAAAATCTTCATCCACATCATATATGCGTGCATGCATGTTTATAGCTGACCAACGGTCAAAGGTTTATTGCTCAAAATTTTGTTTTGGAGACATTATTTATCAAAGCTAAATATTTGAAGGGTGACTGCACTACAACAAAATGGTACATTAGATGCATTAAAAAATGCCATTTATACAGTATTTATAATGGCTTTTTTATATATAATGATACTTTTTAAAGGTGCCATTTAATTAGGGATAACCAAAGGTAAAAATACCACTATTTTACCCTTTTGTGGCATTAAGAAAATGCAATAAGAAATAGAATAAATGACATATTGAAATGTCACAAGAAATGCATTAACTAACATATCTAAATGCCACAATTTATTTAAAAAATGACAACTAACATGTCACAAAATTTGCATATAGTAACATATTAAAATGCCACAAAAGTTTTATGAAATGACATTATAACATGCCATAAAAATGTAATAAATAACATACTAAAATTTCAAGAAAAATTCCTTTTAGTGACATATTCTCATGCCACCATAATTATTGTAAATGATGTATTAAAATGCCACAAAAAGATTTTTTAAATGACATATTAATATGCCACAAAATAGTATACTAATGGCATCTTAAAATGCTATAAAATTTAATTTTGTTGGCGCTTTAAAATAACACAACATTAGGGATGGCACCCGAGCGGGGCGGGGGCGGGGAGATACTCCCCCGTCTCCGTCCCTAGGCCCCGCTTGCTATCCTGTCTTCGTCTCCGTCCCCAATCCTCGTCGTGGGGAATTTTTTCCCCCCATCCCCGTTCCCCGAACCCCTGTGGGGATCCCCAAAATTATTTTTTTTATTGTGTATATAATTGATTAAAAAATAAAGAATAACCTTTATATACATGATTACAGTAGCTCTAAACTGTAATTTGAAGTACAATCAATTTTCAATAATAACATATTTTCTGCAATAAATTCAAAAATTTTGTATATTTCCATTAACAAATAGTAAATTAAGGCCAACAAGTTATCATCTCCTAAAATAAAAACAAGTGAATTTTAGTTCTAATTAAAGCAAAAATTCACACTTTATTTATTATATTTTATGACTAATAAATTTTTATAAATTATATGAAATTACTAAAAAGTA
>JACGDI010005691.1:202449-214753 GCA_014898725.1 Jacaranda copaia
ATCATAAATATAAATGTACATTAGAATCTTATATTATTCATTTTAATCACTAATTGTATCAATCTAGTTATAGGCAAATATTTAAAATAAGCCATCATAATAATTGATTTTGCTTCATATAAATAAAAATGACCTTCTTAGAAACATCACTTATCAAACCCATGTTTTGAATGAGTAAACAAAAAGATAGAATACTAATGTATGTTTACAAATTTGTAAAAAGGCATCAAAATCAAAAATAAAAGTGAGAATTTAAGGCTTGAAGTGATATATCTTCTAAAAGCATTTGAACCATCCATAAAGCCAAGCATCTACATCATTCAAAATCTACACAAGTATGACAAACAGTATAAAAAAAGTAATCATTGTCATATACAATTAAAATAATCAAAAATAAAAATAATTTGCTATTCATAAAACAAAAAAGTTTAAAATTAAAAATGATCTAAAATATAAAGTACATGTACTTGTATTCATAACACAATCAACATCCAATTCCATTTCTAATTCTCATCTTGCATTCTCATTTAAATGAAATTCCATGTAGGGATCCATTTTGATCTATAAAATATGAATAAGGAGGCTGGATGTAAGTTTTTTATCTTGAAATATGTAGTTAAAGCTTGTTGAAGCAGATTGTAGGAAAGAATAAATTAAAAAAATAAAAACTAATAAAATAACTATGAAATGACAATACCCATACCTCCAGGAAATAGCTTATGCACTATGTGTGTGATGGTGAAACAAAAACCCAATAATTTTCTTAAAAAGCCCTAAATATGCTTTCTCTCCAATTTTTTTTATCACCCTCTAATAATTTGAGTGATCTCCCTCTAATATTTTTCAATGTTTAGAGAATTTTTCATATTGCTTGATCATTGCGTTTTAAGGAAAGATAGATCTAATACTTATTAATTGATTTGTACTAATATGCTTTAGAAAGCATCAAATGTAATATTGGCATGGAATTTGCACTGTTGCACAGAATTAATATCAAATTGCTTAGATTTTCCAATTATAAACAAAATTAACAAAAGACAAAAAAGGAAAGGAAATGGAAGATTCTGTTTGAATGTGCTGTGGGTTTGGGACTGAATATGTGGTAAGAAATGGTGTTAGTACTTATCTTTTCTTTATTCCATTTTAACTTTTCTCTTTTTAATTTATATTTCTTTGTTATTATTATATTATAATCCAACTAAAATTTATCTAAATAATTTAAATAAATTATTAAAATTTATTTAAGATTAAATGGCGAAAGGAAGTAAATAAATAATTGGCTTTTAGAAATTTTAAATGCTCAACTAATGAGTGTGACAAATATTAAATTTAGAGATTAAATAGGACTAAACATTTATTTATTTGTATGTGAAAATACATTTTCTTAGTAATTTAACTATTTTTACTTTGAATTATTTTTTAAAATAATACATTTAAAATTCAAATAGACTAAAAATGAAGATGGAAGAAATAATATAATTTAAGATCTATAGAGAAAATAGAAAGAGTAAAGTTATGATGTATAGGTGAAGAGAAAAAATTGACAAATATGTTTAATTTTGATACTTTTCAAAAATATGAAAAAAAAATTAGTGGCACTCGCTAAATGTATTTATTTAAATTTATTAAATTTACCAATCTAAACAATATTTTGTATATATATATATATATTTTAATAAATTTATATATTTTGTATATATAAATTTATTTTCACTAAATATTTTGTATATATATATTTCAAATGTAGTAGTATTTGAAAGCAATTAGTGACACTGGCTAAATGCTTTTAAAATATATTACGTTGTCTTGTTTAATTAAATATCACTATTATATGTGTCACTTAGTAAACAAATGCCATTAAATATTATTGTATAGTGACATTTTTATAACAATCACTATACAGTTTTTCTATGTCACTGGATTACAAATGCCAGTATTATGTTAATGCCACTAATACTTCATACTATTTTTTTAAGTGACACTAAAAGTAACTCTACGTGGCATTTTTATAACTATCATTATACAATTTTTCTGTGTCACTAGGTTATAAATGCCATTATTAAGTTAATGCCACTAATACTTTATGACATTGTTTTAAATGACACTAAAAGCAAATATAAGTGCCATTCTTTCTCAAGAAAATAGTGGCACTACATACATGTCTTTAAATTATATGTATGCTAACATCTTCAATCAAGTGTTGTAATTTTATTTGTCTTTTATTAATGAAATGCCACTAAATGTTATATTATTGTGGCATTTTATACCATTATCATTATATTATATTTTTTATGACATTAAAATATAAAATGCCACTAACTAAATGTCACCAAATGACATTTTTGTTGTAGTGGTGGTAGATGCAAAAATTCTATAGATAATGTACATACATGTGTATAGTAATACATAATGTACATACATTACGATACATTATAATTTTTTATATACATTATGATCCATTCTTTTCAAAATTATGGGTTATGTTGATTCTATGCAGGCATATATATATATATATATATTATATTTTAATTTTTATATGTAATTATACTTAAGAATATAGTTAGAAATTTTTATTATAGAGGACAAAATTGAATAATAAAAAAATATAATATTTTATAAATTTGAAATGAAAAAGAAAAATAATGGCCAAGTGTATATTCTTAATAAAAGAAAGGGTTATTTTATAATTTGAGAGATGAAAAAATTATAATATTTAAAATTTTTTAACATAAAAAATCAAATTCCAAAATTTTGAGGGGGGCAGCTGCTCCTCTCGGTCCCCCTGCCTTCGTATATAATTACACTCCATTCATTTTAAACTTGTTATTGTTGACAAGTAGATTACCTCTCTATTTACAATAATTAATAATTACTTAGTTTGTTCTTTCAATAAAATTGAATAAGGTTAAATAATAAGAATAAATAAATAAGATTGACGTTTTGATTCTTTTGAATATATTTAAATTAAATTAATATGATAAATCAATTAGAAATTTTCAAAGTGAAGATGGCGCATGGACAGTTGTGCTGTTCTGTCCCAGCTTAGAAATTAACGTTCGTCCTTACCTACTCTGCGCGCCGACGCAGGCACTGTGGAGCTAGGTTCGCAGTTTCCAATCACGTACGCCAAGATTATCCAGCGCAATCTTTCATATGTTGTACTTTAGGGCAGAAGTTCTAATTTAACCTGCGGATTTCCTCTTCATGTCCCAAGTACTGCACATCCGTGGAACTTCTGTCACACTGGATCATAGAGGGAGCATCCTTTCTAACATGAAGCGCCCCATTTGAAAAGTATCTCTCTTGAGTGGAATTATTAAAATATCAGACCCAAAAGACTTATGAATGAATTAAGCCTCCCAAAATTTATAAAATGCAGTCCTATAACAATGAATCATATAATTCAAACTTATTACACACTAATGGATACACATAGTCATGCCCAAATAGATCGGTTTTATTACAAAAATGATTTTATGTACACTAAGAGCCTGTAGGACTCCACTCTACATTTATTGTTAAGCTGTTCAAACTATAAACGAATTTGTTGGGCTGCTAACAACTCTTATTTCCACAATTCAAGACAAAGAATAGAAATAATTATACAACAGAATTTGTGAATTTGAATAACATAGTGGGATAACATGATAGCAGTTGATTTCTTTAAGATCATATTTTCATATCAAAATAAAATGAAATTAAAATAATTATTTTTTCATTTCATATCACTTGGACCACATTAACATCGTCCCATATTACTGTGAAAATTTTACAAATTTCAATGTCCTATTATAGCCAGTTTTAAGTCTTTAAAAATATTTGAAATCCTACATCTCAAATCATATAAATGATTTTCCCAACAAGCAATTTCGAGCCTCCAGTTTTATCACTCCTAATGTCAAAACATTTTATGGCTTGTTCTTCTACATTTTAGAGAAATATTTTTCAACTTAAATTTTTTTTAAAAAATGCATGCACATTCTTTAATCTTTTTTCCAAAATGCTATAATTTTTTACCTAAAAAACTCTTCATAATTCACAAAAAAAAATCCTACACCTTAAAAAGCATACCAACTCTCTTATTTTCTCACTTCATCTTTCACATCACTCATTTATTTATCACTCTCTCACTTCATTTACACACACACACACACACACATTTCACCCTATAAATCTAACAAAAAAGTAACTGGTTTGACGTAAACAGTAAAGTTTGTCTCATCCCAAAATATAAAAAAACAAACAATTCTTTCTCAAATCATTTTTCATATTTTTTCAAAACAAAAAGAAACACTTGACACATTTTTTAAATTTTTTTCTAAAAATCTTTTCTCCCAAATTTTTTTTCATAAAATGTCCAAAATATAAGAAAACAAGCCATTATTCTTCAACTTTTTGAGTGTTCAATTCGGATAGCCATTCATAATGACATGGTCAGTTGCATGTCGATTTAGTTTATAAATAATTACGCCCCAACTGCCTATAAAACATGATCTTGGAGGGGTGCTGGTCAGACCAGAATACCACAGTTCAATTTTGTCCGATCGTGTTTCTGAGTTTAGTTTCGAAGGCCCCACTTCTCAACAGCATTTCCAATAGTATTAATTAATAATTGATTTGCCAACAACACGTTACAATTATAATATGTATGATCAATCAACATTGATTAGTATCGATTACAATCGAAAATATATAAATAAAGATTTCAAAATAATTATTCCCAGTCTCAAAAAATATATCAATGAAAAGCCAATTTTTGTTTTTCACAAACTCAGCATGCATGGAATTTTGGTTTTAAGATGACATGTCTCGATTGTAAAATAATGTCATTATAAGTATTCGACGCATCCACACATGTTTATTATAATTAAAATATTTTAGAATTATGTATCAAGAAAGAGACGAGGAGGTCATGAATACAACATATAAGTTCTTTTCTCAGCAGGAAAATTCCGTATTATCAAGTATAAAATTTATTTATTTATTTTTAATATCTAGAATTACTTTTACAAATGGCAGATTGACCTAGAAAATTTCACCGCCTTCCTATGGGGCCTTGTGAACTTTTGAACAGACTTAATTTTAGCTACAGATTTTCAGTTTAGTTCCTAAACTGTCCATCTTCATCTATTTATACCCAGATATTTGAAGATTCCACAAATTATGACCCTAATCCAATTTTTTTTCAGTTCCTCAATTTTTTGTAGTTGTATTCAGACCCCTATTAATTTAGTCTGCGTTCGGTTGAAGCGTATTTTTCATATTTCATAGTTTGTTTTAATTTATCTGACTTCCGTTATTTTTCTTATTTTAGCACTCGGAAAAATCGGAGCTCTACCCAACGGCCGTCTCTTTCTCCAAAATTTTGTATTTAAATGACACAGTAACCTAGATCCTCGGTTACGTAGTTCAAAAATAAACTCCGCACCACGAAACGAAAAAGGGAATCAACGATAGCGTTAGCCTATGGCGGAGAATTTCGAGGCGGCGGTGGAGGATGGGCTGCGTCTCTCCAAGAGGATATATTTCGGCAAGGATAGAGCGGTAGCGCCGCCGAAGCCTCCGTCGGCGATGGAAAGATCCTCCGGTCACACGCATCTCCCGACTTCTCCCATGATTTACGCGGTGATAGGCGACCCGGCGATCGTGGACAATCCGGATATGCCAAGCTACCAGCCTCACGTGCACGGAAGGTGCGATCCCCCGGCCTTGATTCCGCTCCAAATGAACGGAATTTCGTTGGAGGTTGATTGTTATCTGGACACGGCATTTGTTACCGTAAGCGGTTCGTGGCGTGTGCATTGCGTCATGGGCAGCCGTAGCTGCGATTGCCGCATCGCGGTACCCATGGGCGAACAGGTACAATCAAACAAAAGTTTAGAATTTCTTTTTTTTTTTTTTAATTTTTTAAAAATATTTTTATGTTTTTCTTTGGCTCTCAAGAGGTATATTATTTGGCTAACAGGGTTCAATTCTAGGTGTTGAGGTTGAGGTACCCAGGAAATCATATTCTACTCAACTAATTGGCATGGACAATGAAAATGTTTCAGAAAATATGGGAAAGATTGAACATGGAGCCTATGTAAAACCCCATATTTTCACTCTTACAGTCCCAAAGGCAAGATTTCTCTCGTCTTCAAGGGTGTTCTATAGCGCATTATACTGTAATTTACTACATCTTTATTGAGATATTTGTGAATCCTTTTCAGATTGATGGAGGAACAAATCTTTTGGTTAAACTTAAATGGTCTCAAAAATTAATGTATGAAGATGGCCAGTTTATCTTGGATATTCCATTTAATTTTCCAGAATATGTAACACCTGCTGGGAAGAAGTTTGCTAAACATGAAAACATACAGTTAAATGTAAACTCTGGGCCTGGAGCAGAGATTTTCTGTAAATCGACGAGTCATCCTTTGAAGGTGACGTCTTATATTCAGATTGTGATGATTATGCACATCAACTAAGGATGATTTAATGACAGATAATCTTTTTGGGGAATTTTAGGAGCGACTGCGATCAGCAGGAAAGTTAGGTTTCTTATATGATTCTGACGTTCTTACTTGGTCAAGCAGCGACTTTGAATTCACATACACAGTAAGATTTCATTTCATGTGCTTTTTATGAGTGATAAATTGCTGCTATCACAAGATGGTGGCGAATTTAAATTTTGGTCATTCTAGAAAGTACCTATGCATCAGAAATGGATATCTGAATTTGGCGTTAGAGAAATTTAATAATTAATCATTCTGATTTGTGTATTTTCAGATATATTCAAGTGATACCTTTGGTACTGTGTTTTTGAGTCCCCCATCGTCCAACGATATTGATGGTAGAGAGATGTTCTGTTGCTATCTTCATCCAGGAAATAAGCAGAGTGGAAAGGTAGATTGAGAGTTTTTAGCCCTGATATGTTTATTAGTATAAATTTTGAAATATTTTTGATAGATAATAAGTATTTATGTGATAAAGAAAGGAAAGTCATTTCCATTGAAACTTTTTGTTAGCCTATCAGTTGTCGGTATGTTAATTGATGAATGGTCACACTGTAATTATTGAATTGATCCGTTGATATGTTTGCGCAGGTTTTTAGGAGGGAAGTAGTGTTTGTTGTTGATATAAGTAGAAGTATGAGGGGTAAACCAATTGAGGATACCAAAAATGCCCTCTTTGCAGCACTCGCAAAGCTTGATCCTGAAGACTTGTTTAATATAATTGCATTCAACAATGAAACATACCTATTCTCGTCATCTCTGGGGCCAGCAACTGCAGCAGCTATCGAAAATGCCACTCAGTGGATTAGTTTGAATTTTGTAGCTGGTGGTGGAACAAATATTTTGCTTCCTCTAAATCAGGTCCATTTTGTTGTCCTATAAATTTGCGAATTCTTGTACACATCCCTATTCCAATGGGTGTTTCATCTGTGATTTTACTTCATAATACATGGAAATGGTATTTTTATATTTTCTTAAAAAAATACTTATTTCCAAATCTACCAAGTGAAATAAAAGATAAAATACATCATTAAAATGAGCATCCTCTTTTTCTTTCTTTACACATACTTGGAAGTTAGCAGAAGTATTTTTCCTTTTCTTGTTGATGGCATTCATGGAAATTAATTTGTGGGAACTTTAACGGACTATCTTTTCGCTTGTCAGGCCATTGAGATGTTTTCTGATAGTAGCAAGTCCATCCCATTCATTTTCCTCATTACTGATGGGACTGTTGAAGATGAGAGACATATTTATGAATTCCTGAAAAGTCAGTTAACAAATGGGAAAAATGTTTTCCCACGGATATACACACTTGGCATAGGTATGATTTTTATATTACTAATGCATTTAATGTTTCTCATTTTGTTGGAAGAGCATTATTTGTTACGGTAAATTATAGTAATTAATAAAATGTTTATTATTTGGAAAACTAAATTACTCTATGAAGTTATTTTCACTCCATTGAATGGTTCAATGGCAATAAAATTGTAAATAGAAAGTTTATGCCAAAAAGCATCAAAACTAAAAAGAAAATAGTTTGGAAAGAAAATGAACCATTTTATTCCTAACCATACAAAGGGGTTTATGTTAAATTGGACTTAATTAATATTTGATTAGGTGTATTTTGTATGGTTAGGAACTTTTTTGGGGACATTTTTCTCCTTATTTGTAAAAGAGCCTCACATGGGAGTATACGTAGTACTTTTATATCACAAGGGTGTAAATGTAATGTAGAGATAACAAATAAGAATGTCTATACAATTTTTTGTATCATATGACAAGTGTTTTTGTAATATGTGAATATTACAACTTTTGCTCTCTTTCAATATATTGTTGGCGGCTTTATGAAATTCAATCTGATTCTCTAAATTGCATAACTTTCATTTTACCTCCTCTATTGTTTTCTGTATGACAACCAATATGAGTCTCACTTTACAAAATTCCATAATATTCTTGCTTGTGTGGATACTCTCTGTCACAACAACTGTAAAGGGTGTTACATATATTAGTTAAACAACCAAACTAAATTCAGAAATAAATAATTCAGTATGAACCGAATTGGAAAAAATGGCAAAATTTTTTATTTATTTTCTAGTATTGATTATTGATTAAATTTAGGTTTTAATTTAATTTTTGGTTTTTAGGATTAGTAAGTACATCTTTTTCAGTCGGTGACGCTTGCGGAAGAAACCATGATAATGATATAGGCAATAATGGAAAAGTCTACTCATATTGTTACCTGTTTCTAAAATCAATACTATAGTTTTCTTCCTGCATTCACATTACTTTCCTTTTTTTATGTATTTCAATATACTCAACATATTTATACGAAATATTTTAAGGAAAAAAAAAAGCTATATAAATGTTGTTAGCAAATATGAAAACTAGGATTGTCTATATAACACTAGAGCCTAGGTTATATTGACAAAAAATTACACATGTTACACCTTGATAACACTGAATCCATCAGCTTACGCTGATTTTCATTCCCCTCGGTTCATGTGCAGTTAGAATAGCCTCTAATTTTTGGCACAGCCAACCTAAATCATCAGTAGTGGCAAAAGAGCAACCTAAATCCATCGACTGTGAAAATTTTTAACACATGAAAGCAAAGCATTCTACTTATTGTTGTCCACACATGGTAATTCCAAGATGGTAAAAAACTACTCTTGGGTAGCAGATGCTTAACATTTTGGTGGCATAAAGTTTGATGGCCTTAGAAATAATTTCTATCAGTAATTTTAGCTTTTGGGTAGTGTTAGCTCTGCTGCATCATGCATAATTTTTGTACTTCGAATTACTTCCACTTATGGCCTCATATCTTCAACTCTTCACTCTTGCTCTTGTTGCAAAGGCTTTACTTTCTTTGTAGTTAATAAATTCTTTTAATATGTAGGTAGATTCTGTAATCATTACTTTCTCCGGATGCTTGTGATGCTTAGCCGTGGGCATCATGATGCTGCTACTGATGTGGGTAAGTTTTAGTTCTTTGGTACACACACATATTGAAGATCCTTCTTAGTTCTTCCTGTAATATTCTGTTGCTATCTTGTGGATGAAAATTCAAGTGCTTTCTCTTCAAATAGTTGCTAATCCTACCTTTATAACTTCAAATAATTGTTTAATATATATATATATATATATATATATGCTCGAGGGTGAAAATAAGTTGTAAAACTGATCTTGGAGTTGCAATAGTCAATACTGATCTTTGGTGACATTAAACATGACTACTGGTATTTTTTAAAATGTTGCATATGACATGAGCATCAATGTAGGATGCACGTTGGTTGGATGAAGAAAAAGGTGTCTACCATGATGAAAAGAATTATGTCTCATAATTTGTGTTGTTTCCCTTATGAATGCACAAACAGGCTTTTTGTTTTCATTTCCAGGGCCCTTTTTCCCTTTTCGCACTATTTGAAAATGAAAAGCAATCAACTTCTACCTATTTTCACACAAAAACATTCATTATTTTCATTTTCACTTTCTTCTCAACCTAATGTACCATCCTATTATCACATTAATCAAATTCAAATTTGATTTGATATAAAGTACACATTATCATTTTAAAATTAATAAAATATATATACTTTAAAAAATTAAATATTTTTAAAAATAAAAAAATTTAGATCACCTAAAATTTCAACCATATAACTACTAGAATCATTATTTTTAAATAAATCATCTAAATACAATCTCATTTTCATTTACAAAATTGTAATTTACTTTTGCTACTTTGAAAATGTTGAAAATAGAAAATGAAAATAAAAACATAGCCAAAAGCCTTGATTGATTCAGCTATACAAGGGAATAATTTGGATTAAGCGGGCAAAATGGCTTTTTAATTATTGTACTTATTTCATTTTTCCTTCACACTTTCATCATTTTTATATTCAGTTTCAATTTGGAATTAGTATAGAATCAAGGTAATCCTCATCCTCCTCCTAATGGTGAAGATAATTGTCTCAGGCAATCTATGGCCCTCTTCTAACACGTGTCTGTGATTTGGCAGATTCAATAGAGTTCCGAATGGGACGACTATTTGCTAGAGCATCATCTATCTTTCTTGCAAATATTGCTTTTGAAAATCTTGATGAAATTGATGATCTTGAGGTACTTTCCACTTGTCTTCTTTTCCATATAGTATAATGTTATTTAATAATTGAAGTCATCTACTGTTTCCCTGGCACTTAATAATGCTAAGAATCTGAGAATCTGTATTATTACTTAACTCATAAATGCATACATCAAAACACTTTTATGTTTTGGTCTTTAGAATGTTAGTATTTTATTCAGATCACTTCTTACTCGTAATGATTTTTGGGATTGCTTCCTGTTAAAATATGGCTCTTTCAACTTATCAATTGTACACATTTTTAACAAATATTTTCTGTTCATGTTAGGTGTTTCCCTCTCGAATTCCAGACATTTCATCTGAAAGCCCCTTGATTCTATCAGGCAGATACCGTGGAACATTTCCCGATACCCTTAAAGTTATAGGTGCCCTTCCAGATATGAGCAATTTTTCAGTAGACCTGAAGGTGCAAGATGCACAGGAAACACCTGTTGGCAAGGTAATAGTTACTTCATTGCTTTTGGTGAAATGTGGTTAAGCATGGAAAATACTTTCTATACACACTTACACATACATATATACATATCATTAGAAGTGTCTGATCTTTTTATTTGTGGGCAAGTTATTAATTGCTGTCTGTACCTTTTATTCATGATTCCTATGAGAAATATCTTCATTTTAGATAATTGGCAAAATCCAGTCTCTATTCGTAACATTTTTCATTTTTTGATGATTTTGAGCTTATCACAGATGGTAGCTAAGCAAGAAATCGAACTACTCACAGCTGAAGCCTGGTATTCAGAAAATAAGGATCTCCAGAGGAAGGTACTTCCCGTTTGCGTACTAGCGGTCCTGAAATTTGTAATATACAGTCGAGGTCATAATTTTTGCTTCACTAGAATTTTGACCATGACCCGCATTTGTCTTTCGACAGGTAGCAAAATTGAGTGCCCAAAATGCTATTGTTTCTGAATATACGCATCTGGTTCTGCTTGAGACCCTGAGAGGGAAAATAGGTGCCGCAGATTCAGCCATTGTGCCGAAGGTGTGTGCATTGGCTTTTTATGTTCTGTCTGAAGTTCTAACAGTGGCTCTTTTATGTACACAAGCTTTCTAGTATCCGTGGCATTGACATTTTGATTGAGATCAAATAAAATTTTGGACAAACATCCTTTCTTTTGATTAACACATCACTTATATCTCAAAATTATTGCTAATTTGCATCATGTACTGATTTTGCAGGTCTCTAGCAAAGTTGATCATCATAAGACCGAAGATCCCAAACCCCAAAAGATACTAATTCTGGACAACCTTGGGCTTGGTTTTGGCAATTTAAGTGCGACAGCAGAAAATATTCCCCCAGGATCATCTGATGATGATATCAAACCCCTTGAAGCTGCAGAGCTTTTTGTAAAGGCAACTTCCAACTGCTGTGGAAAGCTTTGCAACCACTGCTGCTGCGTGTGCTGTATCCAAATGTGTACAAAGATAAATGATCAATGTGGAATTTTGCTCACTCAGCTGTGCGGTGCCTTGGCGTGTTTAGGTTGTTATGCCTGTTGTGCTTGCTGCTGCACTGGAGAAGATGGGTAAGAAGATTACATCACTGTAAGATCTAACAGATTCTATGTTGTATTTGGTGCAAAATGTATACGACTTCAAAAACGGGAAATCTAGTTTTGTACACATGGAGCTCTTCAATTTGGCATATTGAAAAGTTTGCTTTTTTTTT
>JACGDI010005691.1:214797-227145 GCA_014898725.1 Jacaranda copaia
ACAATACATGTGAATGTAATACTTCTCTGCATCTTAATGTGCAAAAACTGAACAGCCCGGGCTATAGCTGTAGCTGCACTAGCAACTCCATAATCCATTGCAAATGTTCTTTTAGCACAGGCACATATGGAAATCGTGTCCCTAGATCAACACTAGTTCTTAAATATGTAAGATAGACGGCAATGAATAGAGATGCATCTTCAAGGATACTTTGCTCCCCTCGACATATTTACACTTTAGGTTCCCTGGAGATACTTTGTTCATGTTCTTTGACTTTCACTTCTGGCTCATCTTTACTATCACTGTACACTGATATCTGGTGGAAAGTTTCTTGGATCTTTGCCATGCCTTCATGTACTGGTTCAATTGCCTGATTAATTGTCAATACTACGTCCTTCACAACCTGTTCACATGGTGTTGTGAATATTAAGCCCATCACCGATCGCTCAAAGGTAAGCAAGCACATGCCTTTTTGGACAACTCATTAACACATACTTTGCATGTTCCACATATTTTGGCATTTAAAGAGAAAAAATATCTGACCTTTTGGCTTCCTTCAACGACAATATCCTGAACACTTTCTGTAACACTTGGTCTGGGTGCTTCTACCTTAGTTTCTCTCTTTTCAACTAGTGCTGGCTCTTCCCTACCACCTTCTTCTACCTTAGGCATAGCAGTTGTCTCTTGGGTGGTAACTTTTCCATATTGGGATGCTGGTATAAAATAATATGGTTTGGCCGAGAAGACAAAAATGTGAGCAACAGCTGCAATTGTCATCTGTCCCATGAAAAAAGAATCTAAACCAAATCATGCTAAGACAAGAAAAAAACTGAACAAAACAACATAATATCTCTGAGGAATCCCAATGCAATTTATACACTTAATGGCAAAATGGATAATCCATCCCAGGATCAATGTCTTGCGTGTAACAACTCTTTTAAATACTAAGTAACTAAACAAGTTCTCCATGAATGTCTCAATAATAGCTACATGAGTTATTACACCAGGGGTTTTGAGGTTCCCTGAAGTTTCAAAGGAGAAAAGGGCATTTAATTCTCTCGAAGAATGAAATATGCTGCCGTAGCCATAACTAACATGAACTTTGTTTCCACAATACTTACCTCTATGCAGATGAGAAAATCCTGCAATCCAGTTTGAAATTTTCCTTTCTTGGGCAGAACTCCAAACGTACACAGCAAAACAATGCCCACACCTTGCCACCATGTTGCAAATACAATAGCCTTAAAGCTAATAAACTTTGCAAGTGGTTTTATTGGTTCAAGCCTTTGATGAGTTACGTTGTAAAACTGAACAAGGCAATACAATGCCCACATCTGGCTGAAGTTTAAAACTATTGTTATATACGGGTATCTGCAAGAAAATGAAGGCTGATGAGGGCAAACAAGGAAAGACAATGATCAATTAGTGAGGAAAACAAGGTCATATGAGTATTCATTGATAAATATATACTACGGTAGTGCAATAACAGGTCAAATGAATTATAGGTTTTTTTTTTTTCAAACACAAACGTACATCAGGAGTTCGTTAGGGTTCAAACTCCTACCCTCCGACATTGTGTCGGAGACTTATGCCGCTGAGCCACAGACCACTCGGCCACTTGCATTATAGGTTATTGTTCTAATCTTTCTGTGTAAATCATAATGAGTTATTGAGAAAGCAAACTTCTCTTAGTTAGAAATTTAGTCAAGACCTGTTTAATACTGTTGGCAAGTATATAAAATCTTAATAGATAGCTTGCTTAGAGTTCGTGTTCCCTACTATTTACTACCATGAAATTTTCATAAAAAAGCACATGCACGGACTATTGGACCTAATGCTTTAGCAAATCTCAAAAATTATTCATACCCGTAATACCACTTAAATTTCCCATCGCCATACACTCCACATAGCTCGAGGACAAATGCTAAAAATGCACAAAGAGTCTTCAAAATCATCTGCAGATGTCGAACATATAAGCATGTCCAAGAGAAGGGATAGAACAAAAATACAGAAGAGCAAGAGGATTTACATATTGAACTAGACCAAATTTTATTATTGTGAAGAATTCCTTTCCAAGCATGCATGGTCGGAAGATGAAGTTGCAAAATCTTTTTTGTTGTGATTGGGGATCCTTTTTCCCTTCTAGCAATGGCTTGGTGATTTGCTTCCTTGCCTCATCTTCAAGCAAGTTTATGACTTCTAGTTCACCACCTATCAAATGTAATTTTCTTGTAACTAAACTTATCATTAAATCCTCGTAGAACTCAATTTGGAAAGAAATTGATATGCACCTTGTACTTTTTGAAGAATCATTGAAATGTATATCATCGAAGGCAAAATAAAGATGAACTTTGGAGTTACAATTGAGAGAATGAACATTTGGAAAAATAAGGATGTTGAATATTGGTCATCAAACTTTTTAGAAGCTAGAACTATTTGAACTAAGCCATTCTTACCCAGGCATGCAATCAAGTAGCTTCCAAAAGCATATAGTGCAAATGCTTCATAGCAATTCCTCAATATGTCACAAGCAAGGGATAACTTTGTGTTCCACAAGGATAAGATCTGTAAAGACAGGTCACAGACCAAATAAACACAATTGAACTGTGGAACTACAGATGAATGAACTGAAGAAATAGAGAAAGTTTCTGGGGTATGTACCTAAAATTTGATCTTTATACATGTATCACTTACTTCAAGTCGACTCGTCATTACTTTTTTAGCTTCTATTTGCACAATTTAACCAACTAGCTAGATTCCTTTACAAATAAATTTGAATTGCGAATGGAATTATATTTAGGGTATTGGCTAAGGATTTCGATACTTCAATGATGTTCACATACTTAATATAATATTGAGATGATACACCTAATATAAACTAGCATTCTCAAGACAAAATGTGATCCACTTTAGTCTTTATGTATAACGGTGTAAGTGAGCCGAGCCGAGCCCGAATCTAATAGGTTCAAACTCGACTTGTCTATTAATTCGCGAGTTCGACTTCAGTCGAATTTAAACAGCCAAGCTCAAACTAAACTCATAAAAATAGACAAAGACTCAATGAGCTTTATTGAGCTTGACTTGATAAGGCTCGTCATAATGAAGCAGAAAATCTCATACTCATATAGATTTGAATTAACTTGAGCTCATTTATACTCAAAACAAAATCTATAATTATAAATTTTTTAAATAATTTTGCCATATATTTTCCTAAAAGTAAAAAACCAAATTATTATTATTATTAATATTTACTTATCTTTATAGATTTTATTATATGGTTTAGATTATAATTATATATGTATGTATATATATGTAATAGAAAAATTTGTTTAGGCTCGTGTGCTTTTCAAGCTAAACATTATTGAGCTTGGTTCAGCTTGTTTGATTGACGAGCTCAAGCTCGACTTGGTTAAGGCTCGAGAAGGTCAAGCCAAATACGAACTTTCATCGAGTCAAGCTTGAATAGTTCGCGAATCGTTTCATCTCATTTACACCACTATTCATGGAGTGCAAAACATACGTACCCGTCTCATTTTCTAACTTTACATCTAACAAACACAATAAATAAATAAGTAGTCAACTATGAACGAATACTTACTGATTCAGTACCATAGACTGGAACCATAAAAACAACAGCAACGATCCATTTTTGCTCCTGGTGGGAAAGTAAGCCCAGATAATGCGGATCAGCGTCCAAGTACAAAACATCAATTAGATATGTTCCTTGACATTTAACTCAGAAGCTTGTATTGGAAACAGAAAATTCGCCAATTTCCAGCGATCAATATGTGTGTTAAAAATATGAAATCCATACTAAAGAACAAACTAGATTCAACAAATTAGTGCAGATTTGATTGTTACAAAGATGGATATTTGATAATTCCTGCTCAGCATATGAAAAGTAATTGAGCGATTACAATAAGCATTATGGTGAAGAACTAACCGAAGGGTTGGTGTACCATCTGAGATGTTGGAAAGTTAGAAGTAAAGAAAGGACTAGTGCTACAAAAACAAAGCAGCCTGCAATGATGATGGCTGGAAGGTGAAGATCATTATATGTGTTTTGATGCAGAAAGAAGTAGGGTGATGCCATGCCACATGCATCTTCTATGGCAATTTCCTTAAATTTTTTGATGAATTGAGAGGATATAACCTGCCAAAATATAAACCAATCCAGAAATATTACAAAGAAAGAGATCATACATATGCTACACTCACAATCTAACCGTCGGCATTATAATAAGCACAATCATGAAATTTAACAAATGAAATGACATCATATTTGTTGGGAGTGAAAAGAAGGTTATTTCTCCTGTATCAAGCCCTTTTGCATTCTTTCACTAACTCAACTATTCTCACATTCTTCTCCAATTGCAATTCTGTATACTGATAACAGTGAACTGTACAGATTTGTACTTCAAAATTTTGTTCATTATCACATCAAAATCAAATTGCTCGTTATTTCTCTCCTCCAAATCCCTCCCCGCGAAGGCCCAAACCCCTCTTGGCTATTTTCGTCCAGCCAAATTAGTGAATGTTGCATATACAAGAACTGTACAGGAAGAAGAACACTTCTTCACAAGCAAATCAACGAAAAGTTTCTGCCCCAAAAAACAATCAAATTGAAGAGCATAGATTGGTCAAATAGCAACCGAATCTCGATTCACAAAAAATAAATTAATCAAGACCAGGAGGGGGTTTGACGAGAAATGGTATAGATACATACTCTCGACTTGGGCCACTAGAATTTCAAGAAAATCTTCTCCAGAAAACCATATTCCCAGTCTAGAATTTGTATTCGGTGGAAAAATGAACGACGTTGTAGACAGAAATTTGTGAGGATTGGAAACTGCAAAAGGCCAGTTAATTTTGTTAAGCGTGGGGTGTTAGCGGCGTGCAGATTTGCATGAGAAGTGGACACGTTTGAGCAAAGGTGACACGTCGAGTCTGCTACACTATTTCATCTTCTCTGTTTCCGTTTCTGTTTCTGTCTTCTTCACGGATCTATATCCACATGTCCACATTTCTACATCTCCTGTAGTACTACAATAAGATTTTAGAAGTTTTTTCCTTTTCTTTTTTTTTCTTTTCTTTTTTTGGGATTTAATGAAACGAATTATATTGCTTCTTAAGTGTGCTAAATTTGTTAAACATAGCATGGCTTTTCGTAAAAACTAAGGGCCCATTTGTTTTCTTTTTTTAAGGTTATTTTCATTTTATTCTTAAAATAAAAATAGAAAACTATTAACTTCTATATTTTTTTTTATATATTTTCATTCTCAAAATATTTTTTTTTACATTCTTTCTCTATTTTCATACCTATTTCCCCTCTATTATTACTTATATCTATTTTTATCTTCCCAATATTTCTCAATTATCATTCACCATAAAAATATTATTGTATATTATTTTTTCAAATAAATACACATCACATCATCAATTCAAGTTAAAAAACTTTCTTCCTTTTAATATAAAAACACCTAACATTCAATTACATCTCATTTTTACATCTATATAAACCTATACAAACTTATAATTTTGTACAACACATTTGAATACAACTCCATTTTCTACAACAATTATTTTAACTAATTTTTCACTAGAAAATGAAAATAGCTCTAGAATGAAAATAAGCAGGCCCTAAGAGCCCGTTTGGATATGTTTTCAAAATTCATTTCCATTTTCATATATCTTCAAAAAATGAAAAGATAATTATGATTTAAAGATAAAAAATAAAATTATATTTGGATGTTTTGTTAGAAAATAATGATTGAAGGAGGTTTAAAATTGAAAAAATAGTTGATTTATATATTTTATGTTTAAAAAGATTTATTTTTTAGAATTTATAAATATATATTATTAATTTTAAAATAATAGTGATTATTTTATATCAAATCAAATTTGAATTTGGTTGGTGTAGTAGCATGATGATAAGGAATGTTTAAAAAATAAGGTTGAACACTTTGTGAGTGAAAACAATTAGAAGTTGAAAATTTTTTTATTTTCATTTTGCATTAAAAATAAAAATAAATAGTAAAAACGTAAACAAACGGCCTCTAACATTGTTCCAGGTAAATAATTAAAAATATTCTTATTTTTCCATACAATATAAGCAAAATGATGATATTGCCCTTATTAAGATATTTAATGCACATATTATATACATGTATATAGATATGACAAAAATATGATGAAAACTATATTGATAAGTTTGTTATTGATGAAGCACATGTTACAACAATGTATCCTTGCACATGAGAATAATGCCCAATATTGGGAACAAAGACTTGGGTCTAAAACCTAATTCTATAATTATAACCCCATAGTTGGCCAAAGGGGGAACATTTATATTGTGATTGTTTGTGTCTCCATTTTCTATTTTCCATTCATGAGAGATAAAAGTGATATTTTTGTGTTCATTAGGCAGAAAATTTATTTATGAGAGTGTGATTGGTTGTGAAGTAAAAGTATAATAATTGGGAATTGATGTGAAAGGTGAAAGTTATTGGATGTTGTTTGGTTGTGAAATTTTTTTGAGAAAAATTTGTGAGATGGTATTTGATTATGAAGTTTTTTGTGAGAAACTTGTGAGGTGGTGATTGGTTGTGGAGCTTTTTGTGAGAAAAACTTATGAGATGGTGATCTGTTGTGTAGTATGAGTTAAAATATTTTGTATGTAATAAAATTGTATAGTATTTATATATAGGTTTTGTTAGAATAAAGTAAAATTAATAAAATATACTTTAGAATATCTTGTAATAAATACTAAAATATAATAAAGAATTCATGAAATAATTTAATTAATTAAACTTAAAAAGTTTTATATAAATATTAAAAAATATGTGTAAATAATTATTTATGAAAATATAATTTTAATTATGTGCAAATGTAATTATATATTATGAATTAATTATATATAATTGAATATATATTTACTAAATTATATATATATATATATATTAAAAGAATCATCTCTGAGAAAATCTCATTCTCAAAGAATCTTTTTGAGAAAGTTGAAATAAAGTTGAGAGAATACTTCAAAGAGTGAAACGAAAAATTGAGGAGTGAGGTAAAAAAGATTATCAAGGGAGGGTTTGGGTGGGGGGGGGGGTGAAGAAGGGAGTGGTGGCAACTTTTTAGAGGAATTCTTTGGAATGTGTTTGGGAGAAAAATTTAATAGGTATACAACCAAACACATCTCTTTGAGAAAATCAACCTAAGAAGTTGGCTTGTAGGAATTTTTCCCAAAGCAAGCAAAACCTTTAATCACTCTTTTCATTCGAGCAATTTCTCTAAGCAAATGCATCCTATATTTTTTTAATTTATATATATGCACATAAAAAATTCATTAGATTCAAACCTCTAACCTCATTCTTTACATGTGAGCCTTATATGATTGGACTAAAGGCCACTCAGCCGTCCCAAGTTAGGGATCCATTACTTTTACTCTCTAATACAGAATTCCAAAGAGTTCCATGAGGCAAAACTAATGCTACATCATTTTGAAACCATCCTAATCTACTAAATGCTGAGGATGTAGATTAGATCTAGTGCTCAATACTCCAGCATACCCACGGCCTTTTCGAGGGAAGTGGCAATCAAAGACCATAATGCTAGGGATTTGATGAACTCGAATAGGCCCCTATTGTGCCTCATGTTGGCCCTTAAGAACCCTCTACTACTTGTCTAGTGTGCTCACGCAGGAAGCCTTGTTGGCATTCGTGGAGGATGCTTCTACCTGGGCCATTGCTAAATCCATTGCCCAACATGTCGTCGACCACATGTAATAGGATCCACCACAATATTCTCAAAGAAATTGTGAAGCCATCTACCCTCAAGAAAGTCGAGTTGAGATGTAAGGTCGTGCCTTCTCCACTACCTCATTAAAGCAAACAAGCCTCATTTAGCACTAGACACTTTAGACGGCCCACTTATGCTATTGAGCTTGTGCACGCACAATTGTACTCGAGCATACTTGAGGAGATGTTGACAAGTACCTTATCTTGAAATGGTCCCTCCAGGCCACAATCCATTTTGTTTGGTGATACTAGTAGAATCCCCCCATGGGTTGAAGGTTTCCAACTTATTGAGTTTGGTGGCATGGGGGACTCTCAGGAGCATCTAGATAATTTTCTTGTATGAATGGAACTTTACAATTTGCACTAAGTTGCATATTCTAAGATTTTCAACATGACCTCAAAGAAGTGCACCTTCATCTAATTCAACCAACTACCCACTAGGACCATAACTTGCTTTGAGTAGATAACATAATAAATTCCTTTATAACTTTTCCATCAATCGAAAGTACTTAAAAAGCCACCTATTATCTCTTTACCATAAAGCAAAAGGAAAGATAAAGACTTAAAGAATATATTGATTGTTTCATGTAGGCCGTCCATAAGATATCCCTTATCAACTAGTAGCTTCTCTCTAGTATCATGAAGCATGGGTTGAGGCATATACATTTTAAGGAATCTATAGCATGGCAAGCCCCTAGCCACCTTAGATGAGCTATTGATTCAAACAAAGAATACATCTACATCGAAGAAATTGTAATGTCTCTAGAAAATAACAAAAATCTAGGGAAAAAAGCCAACACATATAGGATAAAGGAGGAGTGTAAGCGCATGCCTCCTTGTAGGTTCACCAAGTACACTCTGAATATCTTGAGAGTGGAGATATTAGTAGTCACAAAATAATAAGACCTGGTCAAAAGACTGAAGAAGATGTCTAATAATCCAAAGAGACAAAAGTTAAAAAAATATTATCACTTCTACCACGGTAAGGGGCACACAATAAAAGGTGTCATCATTTGGAAAATAAAATTGAGAAGTTGATCCATAAAGGTTACTTGAAGGAGTTTGTAGATAGGAGGCACAACAGCCTTCATGACCTCTAAAGGCCAGGAACATTTGTCACAAATGTCGCAGCATAGAACCTTGGTCAATTAGCAAAAAAGACTCCAAGCCATGTGCCTAAAACCTCTCACTGTTGGCATTATAGTAGTACTAACTGAAGTTCGTGTAGGAGACTCAGTGAACACCAGAAAATCCCTAGTTCGTGCACCTAACAGGCATAGTTACACATTTTAAGCCAGGTGTTCCTTGTATATAAAGTGTGTGCTACCCAACTTGAAATCTCTTGGCGAGGATGATGTGGAAGCAAACCAAGAAGAGCACAATGACACTCTCGTTATCTTAGCTTCTTTAGCCAACTTTTGCATAAAGTAGATTTTAGTAGGCAGTAGTAGCTTAGTGGATATTACCTTCTATGATGCCTTCTTATAGCTAGGGGTTAAGAATGCCTAATTATAGAGGACCAAATACCATACTTGTTGGCTTTAGTGGGGAAATGGTAGAGGCATTAAAGAAAAGCATGCTTCTACTCTCTTTAGGTCTTATTGTTGTCATGTGACTAAAATGGTGAAATGTTTAGTACTCAGAGCCCTTATCACCTATAGTGTGATTTTGTGCTGCCCAACGCTAAATCTCTTCCAAGCCATAATCTAAATATTCTATATGAAGATAAAGTTTCTGACACTAGAAAGCCCCAAAGAGATAATCAAAGACTAAAGAATGGCATAAGATGTTATGCTAATACTTTGATAAAAGCCAATCCCAACAAGTTGTAAAAATAACCAAGGAGTCAATGCATGAAGAACTAGGAAAGGGAAAAGGGGAAACTTAGACCAAGTCCATCATAAGAGGAAAATAGATAAAGTTGGGAGTGGGTTTGCTCAATTAAAAGCAGTTGAGAGGTGACCCATCCAAAGTTACGAAGATCAAAACATGTTAGACTCGAGAGTAAAAGAAAGTTTAACCAGCTTCTTACGGAGTAATGCAATTATGCAAATATGTTCACTTGTAGAATGATGGATCAACAGGATGTGTCTTTAAATCATTATGCATCATTTAAATATAGACCCCAACGCTAAACCAGTAAAGTAAAGGGGAAAGAGTTTTAGCTTACGAAGGAATCATATAATTATAGAGGTGGCATACATGTGCTTGGTCCAGTGTCCAGAATGTTTAGATAATGTCGTTCTCGTACTAAATTATATGAGAAAAGGAGATTATGCATCAATTTCACTGAACTAAACAATATGTGTCCAAAGAGCCCATTTTTGCACCTACAAATCGATAAGCTAGTGGACTTAATAGCTTAACATGAGATGCTAAGTTTTCTCGACCCTTATATACCAAAGATACAATCAAATAATGTTAGGTCTACAAGACCAAAAGAAAACTAGTTTCATGACTACATAGTCTATACTGCTGCAATGTGATGCATTTCGACCTAAAAAATGCAGAAATAACATATCAAAGACTGCTCAACCATACGTTCCAAAGCATGATAGGGCGAAACATAGAGGTATATATAGATGAAGTGTTCACCCATCTCAAAGATTCATAGGAATCTATCAAAATATTGAAGAGGTTTAGCATTAAGTTTAACCTTGCAAAATATGTCTTTGTTGTTTGGGGTGGAAAATTCATGGGCTTCATGGTGTTCTGACGAGGTATAAAGATGAATCCAAAAAAGATCAAGCAGTTTTAGAGATGTCCTCTAAGTATATATGCTAGCTGGAAGGCTTATAGCACCCACCTAATAGGTTTATATCAAAGATGGCTAAGTGAGGGTTGCCTTTCTTCAAAATCCTTAGGGAAACTAAAAAATTTGAATAGATGGAGGAATGTGAAATTGTTTTTCTTCAATTGAAGCAATATCTGACATGTCCCTTATTATTGAGAAAACCAAGGAATAAAGATACTTTAATATTTTATTTGGCAACCACAAAGTCAGCTGCGAGTGTCATGTTGGTTAGAGAGCAAAGAAGAGGGCACCTACCTACTTATTATGTCAAAAGGTTGTTGTAGGGGCCAGAGCTAAAATACTCCTTGATTGAGAAATTGGCCTTATTATTAGTAGTTGCTGCTCAAAAGTTAATGCCATATGTCCACGCCCATCAAATGTGATGTTGACTAATTACCCACTAAAGAAAATTCTCAGCAATTTGGATGCATATGGCCACATGGTGAGATGGGCAATTGAGTTAAACTAGTATGGACTAGAGTTCTATCCTTGATAGGCCATCAAGGCATAAATCCTGGCAGAGTTTCTAGTAGAAAAAATAGTTGATGAAGGTTGCAGTTTTGTATTTACTTTAACTTTAACTGATAGCTCGTCTACCCATATCGATAGTAGAGTTGGCATCATTTTCGAGACCTTGATAGAATAAAAGTTGGAGTACATAGTAAGAACAAATTTCCACCATGAATGATGAAGAAGTGTATAAAATGTTGATAGCAGGAATGGAGTTAACTCTTGCAGCTGTGGCTCGAAGACTTTAGGCTTACAATGTCTTTAAGTTAGTGGTTCAGTAGGTCACAGGAGCATATGAGCCAACGAAGACTCCATGATGAAATACCTAATAAAAATGGAGAAATTGAGAGGCAAGTTCGAGGACTGCACCTTGAGCCAAGCTTCGTGAGAAGACAACCCAAATGCCCAAAAATTGGCCAAGTTGCCAGGCATATTAACTGTTATAAGAAGTAGAAAGGCCACCTTCCTAGTGTTTGATGAACCAAAAAACAAAAGCTAGGCTCTAGACATGACTAAGAGCGCCTTATCTATATAGATTGCATTGTAAGATATCTCAAGGAAGATAGTTTGACCTAATGTCCCAAGGAGGCTAGACAACTGAGAATGAGAGACTGGAGACATCAAATGAGAAGATCCTTACATGATTGAGGAGATTAAGAAAGCAAGAGCTTATATACCACAACCCTTAGACGCCAAAGCTTGCCAAGAAATTGTAATGTGGCAAATTTGAAGAAATTTTATGCTTAAATCTTCCTTAGAAAGTAATAGCTTTCTTTTTTAAAATAGTTAGTTGATATTTGCATCCCCATAATATTAGTAAAAGGAACACTGATTCTCCATACTTAAATGCTTAATTTACAAGTTCTATATTTGATTGTTTCGGACAATGTTGACAAGTAAGCAGTCTTGTAAGAAAAATAATGACCTAGAGGCTGCCAATAGGCAACCCCCTACCAATTAGGCTACAGTTTTTCCCATGACATTGATGGGTCTCTAAAACTAAAGATATTAGTAGCCTAAAGGATGGTCATGGTCAACCCCAACCATGACATGAATTAATGTATCTCAAATGAGAACCTAAGAGGTCCCTGAGAAATAACTTATCGTGAGACCAAATGTCGAATCAACTAGCTCCAACAAGGACTATTAAAGAAATCTCTCTACAACAACCTTGGAAACACAGTTCATCATCTAATAGACAAACCCCATATTTAGGTCTAGTGCTCCAATGAGAGAGAGAGAGAG
>JACGDI010005691.1:227222-237698 GCA_014898725.1 Jacaranda copaia
GAGAGAGAGAGAGAGAGAGAGAGCATGAACAAGTAATTGAACCAAAATATGTTCTATAAAATATATCAAGCATAAACAAGTAACTACATAAATGCAAAAGAGAAAAACATTTGAAATCACATGGTTCAAGTAAAAGATCAGTAGGGGGACAACACGTCCACAACTAGCAGCTACTTGAAAAGAAAACGAACACTATTAAGGAACAACAGAAGAAAACAAAGATGCTCCTGGAAAAACTCCACCTCCAGAAGATGTACTTCAATCATGATGCTAAGTCCGCCTTCAAGTACCTCATCTACGCCATCAGGGCCTATGTTCATAGGTATTTTAATAGGGATCTTAGGATCAAGAAACAATAAGTCCTCTACGGGATACAACCCAATGTCTTGAAGAACACACATGCAATCCTTGTCATCTACTAATAAATCACATAAACCTCATTCCTTGACACTATCTTCCTTCATTGACATCAGGAGAGTTTCCACTAGAAGACTTGATAAATTTCTTCCCAATTTTGACTTCTCGATGGTGGCGATCCTTCCATTGATCCTTATCCTTTGGTGCTTTTTCAGTCTCTTCCTTGAGCCTCTCAGACTGGTTAGCTACATGCTCGAGCTTTGACTTTAGTTTGGAAGCCTCCATAGTCGCCTTCTCCTCTTGGGATCTAATTAAACGGTAGGTTCAAGCCTTGGCCAAAAGAAAAAAATAATAATACTAAGTTTTATCCAATAAGTAGCATAAATACGAAGAACATAAATGATATGGACATGAAATACCCGTGCATGAACTCCAAAGGCAAGCTCCACAAGCTGTATAGCATAATAGAACTCCAACTAGTTCTGATCATATTGATGTACTGGAGAAAATCTGGTATCATCTGAAGTCCCTAGTTCCCCGGTAGAAAATTAGAGGCACATAATCATTGTTTTTCATAAATGTCATCGTGTATATGATGATCTCTAGGCACAAAAGACTATGCTTCGAGATCTATTGTCCTGGCAATGCATGTCTTGTGGAATTTTAATTAAAGCCATTTCAGATGGTGAGTGTGGAGAAACAACTAATGAATTCTCAACTATTTCAATGTTGATAAGATTTGATATCATTATTTTTCAAATTCAAAAGTTAGAATTTAACAACAAAATGAGATATGTAAATCTTAATTCCGTGGTATAAAAATGTGTTTATATTCATCTTTTTACATGCATTATGAGAACAAGACTTGGTATCCTTATTGGATATATTTTTATTTTTTTATTCATTTCAACATTTTCAAAAATTGAAAAGTTAGTTATAATTATGAAAATAAAAATTAAATTGTTTTTCGATGTTTCACTTGAAAATAATAACTAGAGTGGCATATTATCTAAAGTTTAGGTGTTTTACATTTTCATACCTACAAAGTCCTGCTTTTTCAATATTTATTTTAATTTTTTAAAATGATAGTGGTAACTTTATGTCAAATCTTGAATTTGATTAATGTGATTATAGTATGATAGGGTAGGTATAAAAAGAATTAAAGATGAAAATAAGAGATATTTTCGATGAGAATTAATATATATAAGTTGATAGTTTTGATGTTCAAATATATACCGACAAAAATGAAATGGGCATCTGAAAATGAAGAATTATATCCTTCCAAAATTCCAAAGTTACAATTTCAACAAAAAATGAGATATGTAAATCTTTATTCAGTTCACCTGTACAAATTGAATTATTTATATACTCTCACCATTTTACATGCATCATGCATGAATTATAGCATACGTGCATCGGGATTATGTGCAAGATACGAGAATGTTGAATTGGGACCGCGGACCCAAAATGGCTTGACATTAGTAGGTGTTGATTGGTTATAAGCCTCTTAATCAATTAAATTTTCTTACATGATTAACAAATTACTCGTTTGGGTGAAATTGGACCAGCTGGAACCAAGCAACATATGCTTCAGGATGAGAGCCAGCTTTTGAACATTTTCTCGCAATGCCATGGGTCACAAAAATCCAGATGATTATCTTAATCTTTTCAAAGGTTATAAATTAATGATCCAATTAGATAAACTCGATCCCACGGCATCCCCCATATAGAAAAGAGTGGAACTTTGTCTTGTTATTTTTAGTATAGTTGGCATGCAAGTGGCGTGCGAGAAACATTTGCATGGGTAGAAAACACGCACAGCCTTAGGAGGCTCCCATGCATTTTTTAAGACAAGGGAGAATTAATAAAGAAATGAACAAGTACTATTGCAATGATAGTCTCCGACCTAGGAGAATCGAGCACGGAGGTTTCATTTGTTTGGCGGACACACGTGTTGGATCGATGTGGTACGATGAATGCTCACCGATGTATCGTGGTCAGACATGTGGATTGATGGGACCTCAGCCAAGCCAATGGCAACTTGTTGGAGAAATTAATATTGCAGTTTTAATCCTTTTTTGTGCGAGTAAAAATGGCTTATTGGGGGACCATATATTTGTGTGTGGGGACTGGAGATGGACAAGTTCACGTGCATGGCTCATGGAATTAAGGGGGTTGAGGGGAGCCATCCCCTAGTAATTACATTATATTGTACGGGGTAGTATGTAGCTAGCCAGCCATCGATTTTAGGGCATGTATGGTATTCTTGAAGATGAAGATGGCGGGGAGTGGGGCCAGGTGGGATCTTGTGAATTTGGGCCAATGGGAACTCAAAAACATGAGGAGTGATCACCGGCCAGCTGCATGGGTTGGGCACTTTTACTTTCGTTGACTGGGGTTCTGCACGAAATGGTAGTTTTGACTGAATATATATTATTATATACGTCGGAGAGAATATTAGCATGACCACAATTAATGTAGTTTCATATAATTAGTGTATATTACCAGGGTGCAAGGTGATATAAGTTGAGCTCGTATATTTAATGAGTTGATTCCACTAAAACTTGACTCGAATTCAAGATAAAATTTATAGCCTCAACTTTTTTATTAAATTTAGCTCAAGTTTAGATATAAATATGCGAAAGAAGAAGAGGGAATAGGGCCACGAGAGTCTTGTGAACTTTGATCCACGGGGACTAAAAATATATAGATTGTGGTCGCACCAATATGATTCTGGGCCTCTGGCGTTTTACTTTTGTTGACTAGTATTTTCATTACAAAATAATATAATATTATAATAATTGAGTAACAACATAAAAACTATCACTAAATGTAAGTATGAAGTGATGGTGGTGTTCATTTTGTCATTAATAATATTTTTAAGCGATAATAACTTTTATGACATCTATATACTTTTTTCTATTCTATATCTCTATGGGTTAAAGAGTGTTAAAAAAGAATTAACAAAATTTTTTATTTATTATGAATGAAATATATTGAAAGTTCTATTGTTATAATATAGTTTAATAGTGATAGACTTGCATTTGAAGTTGTCACTATTGATAATTAGTCACATCTGTATTGATCAAAACTTTTGTGATTCGAACTGTATCATGTGGGAACCAACTATCCATAGCATTCTTTGATAGAAAAGAATCCAAAATGGGTATGTTGAAAGGATGAAGACACACCAAGTAATGTCTAAATATGAAGAGATTTTTTATCACAAATCATAGTGATAGTTTTTACTGCAAAACTTTTGTCACAAATCATAATGATAATTCTTACTATCATTAGACAATTATTAGTATCACTAATTGTCAATAATGGCAACTTCAGCATAATATTTATTTCTATTAAAATTGCAAAAATTCCTACTGTGACACGATAATTGTTTTGTCACATATTATATATAGTTAGTAATAGTTGTTACATTGTCATTTAACATGCTGTCATTAACTTTCATTTTCCTTTTAGTTTCTGCACAAGGATTAATATAGGATAATCCAGTAGGCCCAAAAGGCCCAACTTCAAACGAAACAGCCCATGAGGCCCAAAGGTATATCTATCCGGTCGACCTGTATTGACCTCATTTGGTAAGTCCCGTGGTCGACCCGTATCGACCTAAGTGTTACTTCAGAAGTTCGAGCATTCAAGTTCAGTCGACATGAATCGACCTTCAGGTATAAGTTGGATAGGTCAAACCCCTCGGCATTGATGACACATGGTAGTTGATGTAACCACTGTCAACTGATGTAACTGCTGCCAACAACTCCAACAACTCTGACAACCCTGCCAACAACTCTGGCAGGGATGTGCCCCTACTGGCATGGTTATCTGGGAAAACAGGAGATTGAGCCACCTGGCACTGTTCCGAAATCTAGACATGAAATGACTCCTAACCCCCTAGCATGTGAAAAAGCTAGTACACTTGATAAGGGTACTTGGGTAAAATCATGCCCACAGCGGACTATAAATACTACATGCCCAACCACGTTCAAGGTAATATCATTTACACTATTTATTATATACTCTCTCTATATTCTGCTCTACCAGAACTAACTTGAGCGTCGGAGTGCCTTAGCCAGGGATCTCTCGGCTAGTTGACGTGTGCTCGTGGTTGCAGATCTTAAGCCCAAAATCACTCAAATCAACCGGAGTACTTAACCCTCCAGCTCAAAGCAGCATCGAGGATAATTTGACTTAATATAATTTACAATAGTAGTATGCTGTAATATTATTTTGGGTGGTTCCAATTTAAATGGAGCTGTAGACAATACACATAATAGCATAATATTTTTATTTTTATAATATAATTACGCACGCATTCAGTGACACACTACTTATTTAAATTAATGTAAAAATTTTCATCTATTCAGCTGATGCTATATTCGGCTAATCTGCTCCTTTTTTAATTCTTTTTTTTCATGTTTTTAAATTTCAAAAGTGTGAAATTGTTAAGTTAATCCAGATGATTCTTTTTGTTTTCTGGTATATTCCAAATGAATTATTTATCATATGTATTCACTAAAAAAATATGTAAAAAAAAAGTGACAAAATAATAAGTAGCAATATAAAAATTGTCACTAATTATATATGTTAGATAACGAAATTGTTTTGTCACCTTAATAATTTTTACAAATTAAATAATGGTAATAATAGTATTTAAGTTATCACCATTAGATAATGACAACCCGTATTGGGACGGACCTAGGGCCCCACTTAAAATGTCTCATGGTCGACTTCTTGAGGAAAAATATCAACGTCTTTGCGTGGAAGACATCCGACCTGCAGGGGATCAACCCTAATGTCATTGTGCACCACCTCAACACTGATCATTCATACAAGCCGGTCAGGCAGAAGACAAAGATGTTCAATGCTGAAAGGATGCAGATCGTCGAGGAGGAGGTTAGAAAATTCTTAGATGTAGACTATATTGTAGAAATTCTGTACCCCTCTTGGCTTTGTAATATTATCTTAGTCCCAAAAATTGAGGGATAGTGGAGGATGTGTAATGACTTTACTGATTTGAATAAAGCATGTTCTAAAGATCCTTACTTCCTACCTCAGATAGATTTGCTAGTTGATTCAACTGCTGGATGTGAGTTGTTGAGTATGATGGATGCATTCCAAGGTTATCATCAAATATTCATGGCACCCGAAGATAGGGATAAAACATCTTTTGTGGTTCCTAATGGTGTCTATTGCTTTCTGGTCATGCCGTTTGGTTTGAAGAATGTCGGGGCAACTTATCAAAGATTAGTGAACTTTATGTTCAAGGATGAGATTGGAAAATCAATGAAAGTCTACGTCGATGACATGATAGTTAAGACAGAAAAAGCCCAAGACCACTTACTCAACCTCAGTCATACATTTGAAATTCTGAGGGCATTTGGATTAAAGTTGAACCCGAACAAATGCACTTTTGGAGTTCACGGAGAAAAATTCTTGGGTTACATGGTCAGTCAGAGAGGTATTGAGGCCAATTTGCAGAAAATTCAGGCAATCTCAGACATCAACCCTCCGAGAACGGTTCAGAAAGTTCAGAGGCTAGTCGGGAGTATCGTGGCTCTAGGGAGATTCATTACTAGGTTAGCAGACAAAAGCCTCCCTTTCTTCAAAATTCTTAGAAATGCCAGAAAAATGAGTTTTCAGTGGACGGAATAGTGTGACTAGGCGCTGACTGAATTGAAACAGTATTTAACCTCACCTCCAATGTTGGCAAAACCTAAGCTAGGAGAGGTGCTTCAGATTTACTTAGCAATCTCGGAGGCATCAATCAGCTCAATATTGATATCAACTCGGGACGACAATCATCGATCAGTTTACTATTGCAGTAAGTCACTCTAAGGGCCAGAGCACAATTATTTGGAGATTGAAAAGTTCGCATTAGCCTTAGTGACCGCTGCGTGAAAGCTGAGACTGCACTTTCAGTCTCACTATATCATAGTGCTGACAAACCAGCTACTGAAGCAAGTTTTGGTGGAGCCCGATACTTCAGGCAGATTGACCAAGTGGGCGATCGAGCTTGGAGAGTTCGACATCAAATTCCAACCTTGAACAACTATCAAAGCACAAGTACTCGCTGATTTCATTGCAGAGCAAATTGATTTACCCGAGCAGGTTATTGCGGCCTCTGTTGTTTAGACTTTGCAGGTCGACGGGTCATCGACCACATCGGGCGGAGGCATCGGGGTCGCTCTTCGCTCCCATGACACGAAAGAATATGATTTCACAATTAAATTGGACTATATAGTCACAAATAACAAGGCAGAGTACGAAGCCCTATTAGCGGGCATGAGAATGGCGCTTGAGCGGGGGGTCGAATACCTGGTCGCATTCACAGACTCTCAGCTAGTGGTTGAACAGGTCGAAGGAAATTTTGAGGCCAAAGAGCAATCGATGGCCCGGTACCTGGCGGAGGTAAAGAGGTTGCAGCAGTCTTTCAAAAAATTTACTCTTAGCCAGGTCCCTCGATCTGAAAATGAACGAGCAGATGCCCTTTCTAAGTTAGCCAGCTTAATCAGAGGAACGAGAAACCAGAAGATCACATTTCTAGTCTCGGATAAGCCATCGATCACATTGATAGATAAAAACATTATAATCGCCATTAAAGAGGCACCCGTTTCTTGGCAAACTCTATTAAAATTATATCTTAGCTAAGGTATTATCCTCAACGACAAGATTGAGGCTAAGCACCTACGAGGTCAAGCTTTCAAATTCGCCCTCGACGAGCACGGGCAACTGTACAAAAGGTCCCTCGATGGACCCCCCTTAAGATGCTTGGATCAGGTCAAGGCATTTGAAGTATTGCAAGAGGTTCATGCAGGTATGTGTGGCAACCATTTCGGTGGAAGGTCTTTTGCCCATAAGATAATCAGGTATGGATAATTCTGGCCAATATTGTTGAAAGATTTAGTGGATTTTGCGCGCAAGTGTGCATCCTGCCAGATCCATTTTAACCTGCCGCACTAGCTAGTTGCTCCGATGGTTAATGTTGAAATTTCCTGGCCATTCGATCAATGGGGAATTGATATTGTGGGTTCCCTGTCGAGGTCAACCAGGCGGCAAAAACTCATCATCTTAGTGGTTGAATATTTCACAAAATAGGTTGAGGCTGAAGCCATTCCTAAGATAACTGACGCGGCTATAAAGAGTTTCATATGAAAAAATATCATTTGCCATTTTGGACTACCTAAAATACTTATTTCAGATAACGGCACCCAATTTCAGAGTAAGAGCACGCGAGCATGGTGCGAAGCTATGGGGATCGCACAATATTTCACATCAGTGGGCAATCCCCAATTGAACGGATAGACTAAGGTGACCAATCGAACCATCCTCGACCAGTTAAAGGCCAAAATTGAGGACACCGGAGCAAATTAGGTGGACGACTTGCCCGGAGTGCTGTGGGTATATAGGATAATACCCCGGATAGCCACCGGTCACGCCCTTTATAGCTTGGTGTATGGGTCGGAGGCAGTTGTTCCTTCAGAATTGATCCAACATACTGCTCGAATCATCCATTATCACTCGTTGAGGAACACATCGGAAAGAACGTTGGATTTGGAAACCATCAACAAGCGTCATCAGGATGCCTACAACACAATGCAGCGTTATAGATCAAAAATGACATAGTCTTATAATAAAAGGGTTTGAGAGCACCGTTTCAAGGTCGGAGACCTTGTTCTTAACAAGCTTGAACCAAAATGGAAAGGGCCATATTCTATTGTCAAAGTGGCGAAACATAATGCTTACCGGTTGGCGAACATGCAATGAGAGGAACTCCCCCGTCCATGGATCGCCATCAATCTCAGGAAGTTTTTTGTTTAAATCTGTATGGCATGTATCTTTGTGGCTTGAATGGCTCTAATAAAATTGCAATTTTATTTGCTTAATCTCTATCTTTGTAGTTTTTGATCGACCCCGTAGTCGAAAACTAAGCAGTCTCATGCTGCCACCCCAATGGCTCCCCGCAGAACTTTCTAGTCGACCTCGTAGTTGATAAATAAGCAGCCCCATGCTACCACTTCAATGGCTCCATGTCGTCCAACTTTTTAGTCGACCCCGTAGTTGACAAATAAGTAGCCCCTTGCTGCCATTTCAATAGCTCCATGCTGTCCAAACTTTATAGTCGACCCCATAGTCGACAACCAAGCAATCCCTGCTGCCACCCAAACGGCTCCTAACCGTTCAAATCTTTATTCGATCCCGTAGTCGACAAATAAGTAGCCCCTTGCTGCCACTTCAATGGTTCCTTGCAGTCCAACTATTTAGGACCCCGTTGTTGATAACTAAGCAGCCCCTCGCTGCCACCTTAATGGTTCTACGCCGTCCATGTCTCTAGTTGACCCCGTAGTCGATGATTATGCGGCTCCGCACTGCATTTATCCGACTATCTACCTTTTATCGACCCCATACTTGAAACGGATACCCTACCATTTTTGTAAGCCAATCAGCGTTAAGGGTTAAGCAGATAGACAACAAAAAATGTGAGTCAATCGACGACACAGTCATCCAACATCATTTCCATACAACAGGTAACCAAGTGTTCTTCACATTATTATAAAAGAAGTTCAACATTACACAGAACAAGAATGAAACAAAAGATGCGTCTTCTATTGATGATACAGTGGCAAAGTACATACTTACAAGTAAAAAAAAGAAAAAATAAGAAGAAGAGAATCAGCTGGTCTGGATCAATCTTTAGGGCTGGCTTGTCTCCCCTCGACCACTTTCAGTCCAATGAGCTTCGGGCTTAGGCTTCGCAAGCGCTAGCGGGGATACTGCTCAAGGAGGTTCTGAGGGTTCTGAAAGATTGCCCAAGAAATTAGTCGACTGCAGCAAGTACTACACAAGGTCGACCTATTCATCCTTTAGATCGGCGATAAGATATTTTGCGAGCACAAACTCTGCATTTATTTGCTCAAGCCGAGCATCGATCTCAGCCTTCTTCTTTGTCTCCTCAAACTGGGGCTCGTTAGTGGCCTCAGCAGCAGGTCTTCCCTCGGTAGCCTGTGCAGGTTCGCCTTCCACTAGCTTAGAGAAGGGCTCCAGCTTATCATTCAGCAGCAGGCTCATCCGGCTCCTATCCTCAGCATGGAAGTAGTATCTCATGTGCTCTAACTGCTTGACAGCCCTCTGATATGCCACCTGGGCATTATCTATGGCCGCAAGCGCACTCACATCCTGGAAAGCAGTGCTGACAACGAACTGCTCAACAGCCTCGCGCTGCACCATAGATAGATGCTGGATGAATACTTCTTTAGCCTGGCTGGTCATCTCCGCACGACTCTGCGCTCGACCAGATTGATAGCTCACCTGGTGCAACTTCTTTTTTATGTCGTCCATTCGGCTATAGGCCTCGACAACCTGCATCAGCTGTTGATCTTTGTCCTCAAGTTGCTTCTTGAGGTCGGTCACCTGCTTATTCAGTTGCTCGATTTGCAGCTGGGAGGACTCGAGCTACACCTTAATTATCTCTAGCTCTCCCCCAGCCTCGAGCTCATCCTTTGTAGCAAGAGCCATCTTCGATCGCCGGAACATGTTGTAGCACAGTTGCCCTATCTGAAACACAGCAATATCAGTTGCAAGACAACACAATTATAACAGAAAAGGATGGTTGAAACTTATCGACCTCTCACTTATAATATTATAGTAGTATGACATGGCCTCATGGTCCCGAGCTGACTCAGGTTCATGAACTTTCGCTCGCCATTGAGAAAAGCCCCGAGGTCATCCATTTTAGGGCATTTGGGCCAGTCGGCCCCCTTTCGATGATCGATGTTGAATCGATTATATCTTGATCTTGATCCATTGCAAACTTTGGAGGAGATAGACGGGAAAGCCAGAATAATGGGCCCTCATTCTCTTTCCCAAAAAGGTCCTAGCCCATCACTATTTTTTGTTTCTCTTTGCCCCCAGCGACCTTCTTAGGAACAAGTTCCTTCAGGTTGATCAATTGCCTTTTACCCCGGCGCGTGGAGCTGCTCGGCTCAGGCACCCTTCGATGAGTCGATGGTATCTCAGGAACTGCCTCGATCTGCGGTGGCGGCAGTGCGTCAGACGTGGACCTCACAGATATCGCCTGCTCAACGGCACCTCCTTGTCGAGTGGTTG
>JACGDI010005691.1:249843-287211 GCA_014898725.1 Jacaranda copaia
AGAGAGAGAGAGAGAGAGATAAAACAAAGAAGGCAGGGAGACATTGGCTTGGAATTTGAACCGCTGCACACCAGCTTCGCCATGAGATTTCTCACAAACCCACCAATTGGCTTCTCTATTTATGACTCAGAAACCTCATTTTCTCAAAGCGGTCGTGGGATTTGAGTTGACATTCTTTCTCCGCACACCCCATCTTAAATCATACACAACTCAAAAAACTTTGATTCTTGGGGGTACTCTTTGAGTTTTATCTGAAAATGAAGGTACATAGCTTCTAATCTAGCATTCTTATGTTTTCCAATTTATTCTTGGTACTAGTTTTGGATTCTAATGGATTATATTTTCAAAATGTTGATTCAGTTCTTTAGTTGGATGAAAAGCAAACTCCATGGGAAGGATAATACCATCAAGCCAGAGCCAGAATCAACTTCTTGTAAGATTGTCCCCAGTTAATAATTATTATTCTAATATCTTGACAAGGAAACATTCATTACATGTTTTTAACTCTTATTGTATTTACAGATAATATGATGCAAGAAGAAAGCTCAGGTTGCCCGAATACATTACTTTCCATTGGTACATTGGGAAACAATCTGAAAGATTCAGAGAAATCCTCCAGTGAAGATACCCTGGAAATCGCTACCCCAGAAGAAATTGAAGAAGTTGATAAAGAGTTGAGAATATTACTGAACAAGCACAATATATCTATTGATTCTAGTTGTTCTGGGGAATCAGAAAACCAGAATCTTTCAATAGAGAAATTCTTGGAAAGTTTGCCAGAAGATGAAGGAGAAATCGTCAATGAGACAGTAAGCAATGCATCAGAAAAAAAGGATGTTCTTCTCCAGAGAACAACCAGTGCAGTCCACAGGAGAGGGAAAGACATTCCCTCGGATAACAGGAAAAAGGGCATGTACAAAAAGTCTTTATCTTTTCTTCTTAAAAGGGCATTTCTATGCGGAGGCGGATTCGTGCCTCGTCCCATCATAAGCCCCATCATAAAAGATCCATTTCCAGAAGTTAAATTGGACAACTCAAGAATGGAGAAGGTTTGAACCTACATTCTAACAGTGCATTATAAGCTAATGCCTATAGAATAACAAATCAATAGCTGTTTTGCAATAGTTATTTTACTTGTGATATTCATCTAATGTACATTAATCCTCACAGCAGAGTAAATCTAATGATGATTTCTTCTACATTTTAGGCCCCCAATCTGTATTGAGTACAATGAATTAGTTATAAACCTGCTTCAGACATGCAACTTTCAACATTTAGTCATTTGAAAGGTTTACATCTTCTGCTGCAATGACTAGGAAGAAATAAGAGCATCGGCCCCACTTCTTAAGGACCAATTTATGGCGAAAAAAATACATCTCAACTCTTTTAGTAACAAAATATTACATATGCAGCTACAAGCATGGGAAAAGGACAAGAAGTTCGTGCTTATGGGATGCATGTATAAATTCATCCATGTTTACTAACATTTGTCTTCACTCTTGTTTCTAATTCTATATGTTCTCTATAATGTTAGTTTCCTTAGCCTCTTTCTTTTTGCATCTACAACTCCGTTGGTTGTTAGTATGGTTTGTTTACAAATGTCCCACTTTCTTTTGTCTACAGATACTGAGGGCTATGCTTCACAAGAAGAGATATCCTCAAAGACAGAAATACTTGGAAAAGCCTGAGACGGATAAAGAGCAAAGGGAGGCCAGTAGTGGAAACAATTGGGTCAAAACAGACTCAGAATGTAAGTATGCATCTTACTCATGCAAAAGCAACTGTGATGCTTATTTTCATCATGTAGTTGAAAGAAAAACTTGACCATATGATTTGTAGGGTTTCCAAATCACGATTATATTAATTTTCTCTGTTTATGGTTATAGATATTGTACTAGAGCTATGATTTTTGTCTGCTACACCAGCTGTGAATTCAAGGTAACCTCATGCTTCAAAACCCTTTCCAAATTTCTGTTTCCTATAATCTAGTAATTCACTGTACCTTCATTACATTCTGTTCGTACCTTTGATTTGTTTATATAAGAATCTCATTTGTATTTTTGTTTAAAACCAAAACAAAAAAAGAATTTCCTTAAAACTTAAGACTCAAGCATAGTATTGGGCTCTGAAAGGCGTGTTAATTATTATCTGACAAAGTGCATATTACATAAATAAATGTATTCAGACTCAAATTACCTCGCTCCAAACAAACATATAACAGTTCAAGTCATCAAGGATTTGAGGAGGTGAATATCTGTGCTCTCTTTTGTAGATCAAGCATAAGAGGTATTATGACAGAGGCCAAGGGAGCAAGGACTTCATTCAAAAGACTTACATATGCATTCTAGCAATGCTCGTAGCTGGGAATGTACATATTTTTGCCATGGCTTGTTGTGCCAACAGCACAATAAAATCTCATTTTTCCATGGTTGCCTTATCATTAATCTTTAATTCTTTGAGCTTCTGGTTGATGTCAAATAATCAGAGCAGCTACAAAAGTATTTCCTAAAATGCAGTTCTTTTTCGACAATTTGAATTGTCTGAATTATCTTTTGACAGCGAACATGATCAGCAAGAAGCATAAACTGAATGCTACATTATTCTTACTTATTCCACAAGCACGAAGAGCATGCACAGGGAGACCACTATCATAGTACAAATTGAAAGATGGAGGTCAAGTTGAGGTCAAGCTACCAAAGCACTGCAGAAAGGTGATGCTACAGAATGCCCAAAGATCAATATGGCATAGTGGATGTTGCTGTTCCAATGATGCATACAGTAAGAATGACACAGCATTCAGTCAGTGAAGGTGAGCATAGAGACAAGAGACTCATACTTGGGAAAACGTGAAATGAGATCAGAACGTTTTGCCAACTCAAAATCATCAAACTGGAAAGCAGGAGCACACGTGCATCCTACAAGGGAAAAGTGTTGTTCTTGATTCCTTGGGCTGTTGACTGATATACCATTGGATGAAATGTCAACATCCTTGGTCGGAAATGCACCAAACCAAATATTTGGAGGCACAGAATGCTGCACCACTTGATTCTCCGCAAGTGGATCAGGCCCAAGGCATGTTAATTTAGCACTCCCATCACTTTCATTTAGCTCTATCACCTTAGGATAAAAATTGGCACCACAGAAAGATACTTAGTGTAAATCAGCATACGAGGAGAAGATGAAGTCTGAATTGCAAAATACAGCTGTTTCAGTTTATAGGCATGCATATTAGCCAGTTATCACATATAAAAAGAAAAAAAACTATAAATGATTATGTGGGGAAAGCGAGACAACATAAAAGGATACTTTTGCTAATATCTTTTCCAGCATGCGTGACACAATGACTGATCATTCCCACGTGGAAGGGTCTTTCCATTCCATTGTTTGGTCGAAGATATGTAGTTAAGTGAATTAAAGATGTCAACATTCTTTGTTTGGTTCACTTACGTACATAGTTGGAGTGGAATAAAACTTTGCTTTGTATATATTGTATCCTCTTTGTACCGACAACCATAATACATAGACAAATATTTAAACCTAAAAATTTGTGTGTAATAGCTATTAATATAATTACTATTAACTATAACACAGACACATAAATACACATTACTATTTTTAACTATATCAGAAATACACATGAATATATACACTCACGCATAGTCATTATATATAATGAATATTAAAACATGTTAATGAGATGATACCATTAGAGGTTCTCCCAAGTAAAAATGCCAGGTCTCTGCACATGGAATCCGGTGGAGGTGAGAAACACTTCCAGAAGGCAACAAGAAGTATATGCATGTACTGACAGGTCGATCAACCTTATCTGTATGAGAACTAAAATCAAGAATGAGCAGAATATAGAAAAGGAAATACATTTAGATATACGATTGCTATATCAGAATTCTGGAGTTCAAATCTGGTAACTTATAATGTTATGACACACTGTAGTGGGTGAAAATAATCCCTGCCCTGAATATGCAACACATGCCATTGCTGTTGGACAATAGAAATCAGAAGATTTACTGCTTGGCTAGAATTAGAACAGCGCAAGGTTGTCATGGGGAACCATTCCATCACCAGAACCAAAGACATATTAACACAATCTGTTTGCAATAAATTGACTTTAGGATCCATACAAGAAATGACAAAAATCCATTATTAGAAAACAATCTAAAAGTTTCAATGTTGAGTTATATGTTAGATAAATGCCCAATAAGCCAATACAGATTGGCAAATTAAATGGTTAATAAAACGCATAATCTAATCAATGTATTTCTGCTTATTAAAGCATTGGCCAACTTCATTTGATGCAGAAATTTGTTTGAGTCAAAATGTATTTGGGTGAATCCCTTAGACCATACATGACTATGGGACTTGATCATTATGTTTTGAGAAAGCGATGATAATGAAATAGGTCCATGATCTTTGTGTTAAACTCCTCCAAGTCATAGGATTCTATGCGATGGGGCATCGGTGGTCTAAATAGACTTGCATTAATAACTCACAATCCGGGTAACAAAGAGTGCACATTTCATGGATAATATGTATAGAGATACTGTTGTGCATTAGCTGGTGCTCATTGGAGAATGAGTTCACTGAGAAATCTCACCTAGAGATTTCCACTAGGGAGCACAAGTTGCATATCATTATGAAGTTCTCTATCTTACAATAGTACATCTATAATTAGTCCTTTAACTTGAGATTTTATAGTAACCTTGTCCATGCTATTTAGGGGTGTAAATGGATCGAATATACTGTTTTTATATTTGTATCTGTTTAACTTTTTGAGTATTCGGATACGGATATGGATTAGACGAATATTTAAGAATAATATCCAAATTCGTATCAATCGGACATTGGTCAAATTCAGATATATCTATATTCGATTATAATTATTCAAATGCATTCATATTTAACTAAACTTATCCGTATTCGAATTATTTTTTTGATATTCATATTCGATAATAATTATTTAAATATTTGTTTACAAATATCCAAATATGTGAATCAAATGCATATTTTAATTAATTGAAGGATGTAAAATTTCATTAAAAAGAGAGCAATCAAACAAATAGCATAATTTCTAATTAATAATTGATTTTATAATTGATTATTACTAATAAATAATAATAATAATGGCTTTTAAATATATTAATTATTAAGTCTACCAACAACAATTATGTTGATTAATTTTATTCTTTAATTTTTTTTCTCTATATTACAACAATTTTTTAAATTTATTATTTTTTCTCCTCAATTCTTCAATTATAATTTATATATATACATTTATAGATTATGAAATTTTTATTGACAAATATAAATAATATATTATTTAATAAATATATATATTCGAAACGAATATTAAACAGATTGGATCTGCATTTATCATATACGCATTCATTTATAATTGAATATTTATTAATCAAATACAGATAATATCTGTTTTAAACAGATGCTCATAAATTTTGTATAAACAGATATGAATGTAAACGGTAAACGAATTTTCGAATATCCATTTATAGCCCTAATGTTATTTATACTTTGATACACTCCTCAATCACATAATGTGGAATATGGGTTTTGTGTTTTGCACAATCACTCTTAAAGGCTCGTGAGGGCCAACAAAGATCCATTGTTTATCTAGTAGAATGAGTAATCTCCTATATTTTCCCACTATGATGGGTCTAGAAATCCTTGGTTAAGGTAGCATGGCACCCAAGGAGGAGTTCTTATGTAGGGCATGCAAAACTAATGAATCAAGAAATGATACATAGTTATTATTGCTATTACATTTTACTGATATAATCTCCAAGCCCCGATGCCTCAATTAGAAGGAACAATAAGAAGGAAGGTTCAAGCAAGTACTTCATGTGTTGACTAGGCCTCATGGACTTGTTGCTAGACATTAATTATGAGGATTGAGTGCTCTTTAGTTAAAGGGGGTTTAATTCAAGAATGGTTAATTAAAGAGATTTAATTAATTGTAATAATTGAAAGTCAATTATTCACAAATTAAATCAAAAGAATTTGTAGACCACAATTAGTTAATTGGTGTACCTAAGAAGTCGCACACAATAGTTGGAAAATGAATGGGAAGATAACCTTATTTACACAAAAAATTTTACATAGGTTTTATACAAAATAAAATGATATACAAATGTATTTCCAATGGCTAAAATGAAGTCATTGATTCTCCCAAGAGTTTACAATTGTTGCAAGCAAACATATTAATGACAAGGAAGACATTTTTGTTATACTACTAATACTTGTACTTACTCGACTATTCTGCACAAGCCTGGCTAGGGAAGAGTTAGGGGCGTAAGACAAAAATTTAGGCTGATGGGCCAAGGGCATACTATGTGTAATGATTTTATCATTCATGATAAACAATAAATAAAAAGAAAAAGCCATTCCGAAGACCTACACCCAAGTTCCATAGTTTTAATAGTCTGAATTGATTTCTGGGCCATTGAAGCCCAAAAAAGAAAACCTGGGCAGCCAGCTCGAAAATAATATATAGTTTGTGAGGCTATGTTGGCCAGTTCCCCTACTAGGCCTTACAGAGACCATTTACAAAGTAGAAAGCCATACAGTGTTAGTGGGTCAGTCCTGGGCTGGTTGGAGCCGGGCCCGCCAGCCCAGTTGACATGTTGATTATTGGGGTAGAAAAGTAAAATACTCAGTCAAAGCAAGATGTCCTGTTATTTTAACATTTCTGCCCCCTTTGTCTTTTACTTTCTTGTTGGCAGAGCTGTTGCTACGTGAAAGACAGAAAGAGCTATTTTCAACGATCAAGCACTCGAACTGATCCGGGTTCAAGACGAAAACGCCGATTAAGAGTCAGAATTCTAACGAGAAACAATTAATCAAACATCAATGCTCAGACCCAGATTTAAAATTTATTCAACAAGATGCAGTCTTTTGCCATATTCCAGCAAGTACTAATATTGCTTATCATAGCAAAGAAAGCAAATAATTACATATTAACCCGACCCAGATCCTCTCCGGGAGATATCCGTGCAAACAACCCAAAATCTCAGACCCAACAACCAACAGTCGAACAGATAGCATACTACTACAGATCATCAAGATACGCTCAGCAAAATAATGGAAATTTTGAAAAAGATCGAGATTGAAAACAACTGAAGTTCTTAATAGAGATTAAAGACGAGCTAGGAAGGCTTACACTGAGGGGGGAGATTGGATTTGGAGAGTATAACAGAGGTGTCTCGAAATGTTTCCGAGTAAAACCCACCTTCCGGATGGGGCTTCAGATTCAACTTTGCTACAATTTCCGATTTTGTCGCTGTTCTTGAAGCCATTTCCCCCTTTCGTCGCTCACTCGACACTCTCAGAGTGATGTCTTTTTGCAGGTTTCTTTACCCTTTTTCTTGTATTTTGTCGTCTATATTCGGTGGGGGAGCAGATATATAAAGGCAGTTTGCATCAACCCGAGGTATTATTGGATCTTACCAGAAAGGGTAAAGTACTCCTTGTTCCCTTTCCGTCAGCCAAATTACTTTGTATTCAGTAAATAAGTTTTGGTAAGGGTTGGTTATGCTTTTGGTTTGATTTTATTATATATTTATTATGTATTTTAAGAAAATAAATTATTGGAGAATGTAAAAGTTATTTTTTGGTATGTTTGTTTATATTTTGGAGGAAATATTTTTTATTGTAGCAGTTAAATCAATATTTTTTTTTGTTAGATTTTTGGGATAAAAATGAAATAAAGTAATTTTTTTAATATTAAAATAATAATAATATATATATAATATATAATATATATGTATATATTAGAGAATGTGCATTTTGGAGAAAAAATGGAGATATGTTTGGTTATATTTTCCCAAAACAAAATTGTTTTGAGAAAACATAACCAAACAAAGCCTTTATATCTCCAATTTCTTTCTAAAATAATGTTTTTACCTTTCTTGAGTAAATTATTATTTTTTATTTAAACACGCATATTAGGATCTAGTTAAAATTCAAGCTCATGACCTTTGATATTATGTGAGAAACTTATATCATTAAATCACAAGCTACACGGCTAGAACCAATAAATTATTATTAATACCTTTTATCAATACTTTCTTTTGAATTAATTGCATTAAACCCTCCAACATATAGCTCTCATTGCATATTGCCACTAACCATTGTTGAAGTACAATTTCACCTCCTAACTAATTAAAATGTGCAGTTTTATCCCATGAATTAATGAAAATGTTAACTAACATCACATTTTGCACTATTCCAGTGGAACTTAACAAGAATATTCTGTTACCTTCAGTCCATGTGTCTAATGCTCATTCGTTGCATTCCACCAGAATAGTGCAAATATAATATTGACGAATATTTTCTTTAGTTTAAGGAGTGAAATTGCATATCAACAATTGTTTGGGGGCAACAAGGGCCATAAATTGGGGAATTTAATACAATTATCCCTTTCCTTTTCGTTATTATTTTGTATGCACCATTTTCTATTTCTTCTTGGTCGTCTTTTCCTTTTTTTCTATTATTTGTTTCTCCATAATTTTAATGTTATCACTCTGTACTTAGATTTGATTATGAATATTTGTTGTTTAAAAATAATACTTGGGATTTATTTTAAAATTTTAAAATAAATTTAATGTAATGATTCATTATTATATAATTATTTTAAAAAATATTTACAATTGTACTGGCTTAATGATAAGTATTTAATTAGTGGGTTTAATAATTAGTATTCAATAAATTTTATAAAGAACTATCTAATATTGTGGTTCACATATCCTTAATTTAAATGTAAAAAGTATAAATGTGTGATCTTAGAGTTAATTATTAATTTATAAGCTCAAAATATAAACTTGTGAAATAATTATTGATTGGTAAGTTTGAACATCAATATAATACTTTTTGTAAGATTTATAAATAGTCTTAAGATTTTAACTAATACTTTTTCTTTTTTATGTTAAAACGTAGGGCATGTTTGTGGTTAGGTATGCTCGTATTTACCTCATATAAAGTATCATTAAATTAAATAATATATGTTTTTTTATAGCAGGCAATTGTTAATTGTACAATGAGTTGTTAGTTTGCATGTGCTTGGTAAATATTTAAAAATAATAATTAAAAAATATTTTTCAAAAATAAAATTATTGTATTAGATAAGATAACTTCATAACTTTAAATTACATATTTTATAATATTAAAATAATAAATATTATTTAAAATAATATAGTTAAAATATAATTATCTTTATTTATTACCTAAAATAAAAAATTAAGAATAAATATAAAATCTAAAACTATCATCCTAACAATATAATTTAATTTTAAATAAGAAATTTAATAATTTTAATCATCTTAATATACTTTGATAATTTTAAATAAATACAATAAGTTAAAAAATATTTATTTTTTATTAATATTGATGAGGTTGAAAGTTATTTTACTGAATTGGATTGTGTTTGGGCTAATTCAACCAGGGTAGTTAAATGATCCAATAATGAAATCTCCTTTGCCTGAAATCTGCAACAACTAGCAAACATCAAACTAGTCGAAGTGCTCCTAGCTAAAGCGTGCTCCCAACTAAAGCACTCCAATGCTCAAGTTAGTACTGGTCGAGTAAGGGAATCAAGCAGCAGAGTAAGAGCATATAGTAAAAATAGCATACCTGGAGGGTGGCTAACAACAGAGTATTTATAATATTCTTCAAGTTGATGATATACCTAAGATGCCCTTATCAAGTGTAGAGGGCTTTGTCCTTATCTGGGAGCAATAGGTCATTTCTTATCCTTGTGCTATTTTAGGTGACACCACCTACTACTTTCTTGGAAAAATAGTACTCTAGAGGCACGCCTCCTAACAGAGGTAGTGGTAGAGGTGGTACTAGGGTAACATGCACAATTAATACGGAGGCACGCTGATTGTCAAGACATTAAATGCAACAAAGATATGATTCAGGGTCGGAGTGAGCACTCTAGTTGACAGTGGTTAATCATAGAAAGTCCTCGACCAGAGAAATAGTTGAAAGAAATAAGTGGCCTGAAACCTCCGATTGGGTAGGGTCGAGAGCAATCCACTCATCTTGAAGGATATGGTTAAGTGGCTCGGCCCAAGTTATTACATAGGCGAAGAGGCGATATTCAATGACCCAATTGGGTCTGGGAGCGTAGTTGAGCTTCAGGTGCAAAATGGGCCTAGAAGTATACTCTGGAGGCTATAACTATTGAACTGGGCCTATTAGGCTATCCCATATCATGAGTCCCCCCCACTTGTAGTCCTAACGAGCTTGTTGATGAGAAGGAGCATGGATTAGACACTTAGTTGATTGACGATTTTGGACATTCGATCAGGGTTTTTGAAATTTTGATTTGGATTTGGTGTATTTAATGCATCTGTTACATTGAGGCATACGAAGTGCCAAAAGACAGTTGTGTAATTATTACTGCCAGTTGAGTTCCTGCATCTGAGTGCCTATAAATAGGCATGGTGAAATTACTCATTTTACACTTTTACTGTATTTGGTCTAGTCGAGCTTTGAATTCACAAAACCTTCTTTCCATTCCAAACCTTTAGAGTTTCATCAATAGCCTGTAAGTTTTACTTTCCTACTTCTATTTTTTCTTTGGTTGCTTGTTAAGCATGTTGAATACTTCGGATAGTGAGGACACTAGGTCCCTCAGGGCACAACTCCATGGGGAGGGTGAGGGTGAGAGCATGTCAAGTAGTTCATCGAGTTCAAACTCAACCTTTAGTAGCTCAAGTGACAAGAGGGCTGCTTCGGGGGGCAAGGTAGGCCTAAGTGAGGTGCCAACATCGCGTGGTTGACTTTTCACTCCTGATCACTACAGTGAGATTGCTTCAAAAATTACCCCAGTCAATTTGATGCATGTTAGAGAGCTTTATAAACTCTTAGCTCTCGATACACAAGATAGGATTCATTACCCTGCAAAAGGGTGTATTACCATTATCGATGAGGGGTTTAAGTATGGGCTGAGGCTCCCTCTTACACTAGTTGTGATCGACCTCCTAGGTAGTTTAGAGGTCAACATAACGCAACTTCTTCCCAACTATTTTTCAACCATATATAGTTTTATCATGCTAATGCACATATTCGACCAGCTAGCTTCCTTCGCCAATTTCTCCAATCTCTTCCATCTCCCAATGTCCCAAAATTTGGGTAGCACAGAGGAATCCTAGTTCTATTACATCACGGTGCGACCGCATTGAAAGTTCTTAGTAACCTCGTCCTCCTCTTATAGCCAGGAGTGAAAGAAGCATTTTCTTTATGTTCGAGGGCCCAAAGGATTTAATATACCGAGGGAGTGGTGGAGGGGCACGTCGAGATTCTGGAAAATTCAACCCCTAATTGGCCAAACACTCTTATTTAGGATGTTGTCGAGTTTAGCCAAATAGAGGCCTCAATTTTAATCGATGAGAGGTGTTTGGTGCTAGTTAGCTTATCACTGGCTAAGCTCAACTTGCCCACAAGTGATTGACTAGATAGTTCTTTGTTGATTGTTATGATTCTGTTTCATGCATCTTTCTACTTGAGTTTAATTATTTTTCTTTTATATTGTACTATCAGATCGAGAAGAAATAATAAACAGAGTAAGACAAGAAGCAATGGTTCATGCTCAGAGGAACGAGGAGCTCCACCAGGCCATGACCTCAACCACATCCCTCACACCCTATGCCATGAAATCGACCCCGAGGGCTTTCCTCCCTTGAGTAGCGATGATAGGTAACAACCCCACTGATCGTCGCAAACGACCTATGGTTGAACATAGAGGTCATGCTTCAAAGAGGCTGATAGGTAACAAAGGTAAAAATAAAGCCACCATTGGCTATGACCTGTTTGGAAAGCGCAACGATAGGGTGTTGTTTCAACTGCCTCGATTGCCATCACCTAGGTTTAGGACAGAATTGAACATGGCCATCTACAACTTGGGGCAGTATTCAAATGCCTGGTGGCTAGGTTTTTCATGTCCGGCTAGAGAAAATTTATGGAATGCGCAAGGCTCTAGTGTACCACTGTAACATGGTAAGTGTATGGTCAAGTTTATTTTCTCATCGAATGCTATTGTGGTTGATCTTACTTCTCTAACAAATAATTATTCCTTTCAAGTGAGCCAACTTGGCTATCACTTTTATTGGAGGTCAAAGTTGACTTTGGCAAATCGAGAGCAGCTGTAAAAAGGAGAAAAGTTGGACACCTTGAAGGCTTAGCTTAAGTTATCCCATATCAAGGTCAACCAGCTGAATAAGGAGGTCCTAGATCTTCGTGAGTAGCGCATTACCAAAGATCAACAGCTGATCATGGCCATCTAAGAGAAAGCCAGATAGATGAGCTGCTACACAAGGCTCGACTAGACAAGTAGTAAAGCTACAACTCTGGTTAGATGGCAAGATGTAATGTTGCATTGTAGGAGGCTCTAGAAGAATTCTTTAGGATGCTCTCATTGATGCGAAAGGAGATAGTTAGCAATTTATGCTCTGCTTAGCCTTTCAAGATGCGAGTGTGGTCTTTTCGCTCAACAATATGAGGATTGCCTTTGAGAAAGCCATCAAGCAGCTTGAGTATTTAGGCTACGCCTTCAAAGTAGAGGATAAAGACCATATGAGCCCTATCCTGGATGAGCAACTACAACCCTATCCCTAACCTGAGGAGACTGCAGTTGAGGGGGTACTGGAGGAAACATCTCGAATAAGGCCATGATCGCTGATCAACGGAGGTAGGCAAAGATATTGAGGAGGCTTGCCATCATGGTGAAAGAGTTCAACTTCACCAATGACTTTGCCTTTGAGATCTGAGATGGCATGGTCGATACAGGTGAGTATCTGCTGTGCTCTGAGGATTTTTTGGTCGATAAGGTAGGACCTTTGCAGCCAGCGCAAGCCGTTCTTCACCTTGCATCAGCGATGCCCAAGCCAGGTGCAATGGTGCCTATTCTATCAAGTGATGAACTCGATGATGCTATCGAAGAGGGCGCACAGGCAGCTCGGGAAGGTGTAGGATCAAGCAACAGCTAAAGTTCCTACCTGCTAACATTGTGGTTGCTCAATATAGGCAATGTTGTACCTTTACAATCTCTTTTTACTCTTTTTTTTGTTGACGAAGGTTGTACTTCAACTGTAATGAAGATTTCATTCAATGAAATAGAATGTTATTTTGATCGACGTGTAGCTAATGCTTTTGCACTTTTTTTGCTTGACGCCAATAGTCTTATCGAATATGGATGGTTAACAATTGAATTAATTAACTTAAAACCCCATAATAAAGTTCAGGGTTGATTGCAGTTATTACCTTTGCAAGAAGTTTATGGTTGAATTTTACAGCCATCATTTAGATAAACATGACTATATGGTAGCAAGCTCCCGCTCAATTATGTGGTCAATATATGAACAACCATTTTTAGCAAAATGTCATGACTTGACTTAGTCTGGTTGATTAAAATCGAACATGGGCACTAAAAGGCCTTTAATTATTGATGCAAAGTTGTTGACTGGGTCGAATATGGGGTTGACCATTATTTATGTCTATAAAACTTTTGACTCCTCGATATGGCAGCTAGGGGCTACTTTGTCGATCGACTATAGGGTTGACTATGAATGTTGGGCTAGAAAGCCTTAGTTTGGCAACTTGGAGCTACTTCTTGGGTTAACTATGGGGTTGACTTAAAACTTGGGCTTAGAAGCCTTAGTTTGGCAGCTTGAAGTTGCTTCTTAGGTCGATTACGAGTTCAACTTGAAACTTAGGCTTAAAAGATTTGGTTTAGCAGCTATAAGCTGTTTCTTTGGTCAACTATGTGATCGACTTGAAACTTTGAGTTACGAGAGAAAGATAAGAGTGTTCACAGTTGTAGCATTATAAGTAAATGATAGCAGTGTTGCTAAAACTTTATTCATATCAAACAAACAAAGATGATTAAAAAGCATTTTATATATAGAATTTTTTGAAGTTGATGGCATTCCATAGGTGAGGACGCTCGTCCTTGTTGATGTTGGCAAGTTGATAGGCATTGTACTTTAACACCTTGACGACAGTATAGAGCCCCTCCCATTTTGGGTCAAGTTTGTCGACATTCTTGAACACTTCTACCTTCTTGAGAACCAGATCTCTAACCTTAAAACGGCATGGCTGGATCCCTATATTGTAGTTCTCTATCATCTTTGATCTATAGCGTTGCATGGTGTTATAAGCTTTTTGTCTCCACTCATCGATTGTCTCCAAGTTGAGTTTCCTTTCAGAGGTATTTCTAATCGGGTTGAAGTAGATCACTCGAGTTATGTATTGTATGAGTTTAGAGGGGATAATTACTTTAGAACGGTAAACCAAATTGTAAGGACTATGACCTATGGCTGTACGTGGGGTGGTTCTGTATGCCCATAACACCCTAGAGAGATCATCTGCCCTGCTTGACCTGGTCCTTTTTATTCTGGCTTTCAGATGATCAAGGATTATTTTGTTTGTTACCTCTATCTAGCTATTTGATTAAGGGTTCCCCACTAAAGTAAAGTTTTGGGTGATCCCCAATGCCTCACACCAACTTTGGGTGTTTCTGCTCTAAAACTACATCCTATTATCTGAAATAAGGATCTTAGAGAGACCAAAATGGCAAATAATATTTTCCAAATAAAACTTTTGATGGCCATGCCAGTTACTTTTTAGGACAGCTTCGGCCTCAACCCATTTGAGGAAGTACTCAATTATCATAATTATGAACGTTTTCTAACCTATCATCTTTAGCAATGATCCAAGAATGTCAATCCTCCACTAATTGAATGGCCAAGCAATCTAAACATTGACCATGGGTGCAGCAGGTTGGTGGTGGATGTTTGAGTAAACTTGGCATGATGGACACTTTTGAGCAAAATCAATAGTATCTTTCAGTAGAGTAGGTCAAAAGTATCTATATCTGATAATCTTATAAGTAAGGGATCTTCCTCCTGAATGGTTCCCATACATGCCTATGTGGATATCTTGTAAGATCTCATGAACTTGGTCAGGATCTAGGTACCTTAGGAGTAATCCAGAGATCGACCTGTTATAGAGCTAGCCATGTTTGTCGAGTACAAACTTAGTGGCTTGTCCTTAAAGGTGACGTGCCTCATTTTTATCTTTAAGGACTATGCCGCGACTCAAGTAGAGCTTTATTAGATCTTGCCATGAAAGAAGTGTCTCCTCGTTGCTTCCTACCAAATTCTCTTTAAGGATGCCTATTGATAGTATGTCGGCAATCAAAAATGTTATTGTTCTATCTCTTGTACCTCTAGTTGAGCTAGCAAATTTGGATAAGGCATCCACTCGCTCATTCTCTGATCAAGGTACCCGGCTGAGAGTGAACTTTTTGAATGACTGCTGCAGTCTTTTGACCTTTGCCAAGCACTGGCTTATTGTTGAGTTCTTAACCTCAAAATTTCTTTCGACCTGTTCCGCCACCAATTGGGAGTCTGTGATTACTACCAAGTGCTCAACTCCTTGATCGAGTGCCATCCTTATCCCAGTGAGGAGGGCCTCATACTCAACCTTGTTATTGGTGACTGCATAATCAAGTTTGATCGCAAAATCATATTTTTTTGCTGACAAGAAATGGAGATCCATTCCTGCTCCACCTCCTGACATAGTTGATAATTCGTCGACATGCAAAGTCCAAACAAGAGAAGTTTTGCTACTCTTTTTGGGGAGATTGACCTGCTCGGTGATGAAGTCGGCCAAGACTTATGCTTTGATAGCTGTTCTGGGTTGAAAAGTGATATCAAACTCTCCTAACTTATTAGCCCATTTTATTAACCTTCCCAACATATCTGGCTTTGAGAGTACTTGTTTCAATGGCTAGTTTGTTAGTACTATCATTATATGTGATTGAAAGTATGGTCAAAGCTTTTGATCTGCAGTGACTAATGATAGGGCAAATTTCTTGATCTCCAAGTAGCTATGTTCTAGCCTTTAAAGCGCTTTGCTACAATAATAAATTGGTCAATGATTTTCATCCCTAGTTGAAACTAAGACAGAACTTATTGATGGTCTGAAAATAGCCAAATAGATGTGTAGTTCTTTTTTGAGCTTTGGCTTGGTGAGCATAGGGGTCGAGGATAAGTACTATTTTAATTCGATTAGAGCCCGATCACACTGTTCGTTCCATTGAAAACCCAACTTCTTAGCATTTTTGAGAATCTTGTAGAAGGGTAAGCTCTTTAGCCAAACGGTCGATAAATCTTCCAAGGGCTATAATCCTTTTGATCGGGCATTGTACATCTCTGACTATTCAAGGTGGAGCAATGTCCAACACTACCTAAATATTCTGTAGATTGGCCTCAATGCCCCTTTGATTGACCATATAACCCAATAATTTACCTTATTAAACTCCAAACGTATACTTATTTAGACTTAACTTCATGATGAATGCTAGTAATATGGCAAAGGTGTGGTTAAGGTCGAGCAAATGGTCCTTGGCCTTCTCTGTTTTAACAATCATGTCATCAACATAAACCTTCATAAACTTGCCGATCTTATTTTTGAACATAAAATTGACCAGTCTCTGGTGGGTTGCTCCAGCATTTTTTAGTCCGAAAGGCATGACCAAAAAGTAGTAAACTCTATTGGGGACTACAAAATAGGTCTTGTCCCTATCATCAGGGACTATGAATATCTAGTGATATTCTCGAAAGGTATCCATCATACTTAACAGTTTACAACTAGCTGTGGAATCTACTAATAAATCTATACGAGGCAAGGGGTAAGGATCCTTAGGGCAAGCTTCATTCAAATAAGTGAAATTGTTATACATGCTTTATTGTCCCTCATTCTTGGGGACGAGTACAATAGTATAAAGCCAAAATAAGTATTGAATTTCTACAACATAGCCTGCATCTAAGAGTTTGCTGATTTCCTCTTTAATGATCTGGCTCTTCTCGGCATTGAAGGTTCTTATCTTCTACTTGATAGGCTTGTACTAAGAATAGACGTTAAGGTGGTGAATGATTACACTAAGGTCGATTCCTTGGATGTCGGATGCCTTCCAGGCAAAGACATTGATATTTCTTTACAGGAAATTAACCATGAGACATTCCATATAATGGCCCATATCTGCTTCAATCCTGGTGGTCTTGTCAGGATTCCCAAGCTCCAGCTTAATCATTTTTAACTCCCCGATGGGCTCTACTCTAGTATCTTCTAATTTTCTCTTCTTGCTGGCTTGTCCCTCCTCGAGTTTTGCTATAGGGGCATCACCTGAGGGCTTTAGTTGTAGTTGAGTCTTTTGCTCGCTTGACTCGACCAAAATTGTGTAATATTGCTAAGCTTCTTTAATATTGTATAGTAGCTCGCCCGTGCTTGTTGGAGTTAGGAATTTGATTTTCATATGATAAGTTGATACAATGGCTCGAAAATTATTGAGAGTTGGTCGACTAATTATGACATTGTAAGCAAATAGAGCATCAATGACCAGATAATTTATCATTAGTGTTCTCCGGCGGGGTATCTTCCTGAATAATGTAGAGAGGTTGATGGATCCTTTTGGTTTGATTTCTAACCCCTCAAATCTAACCAAAGGGGTATGCACAGGCTTGAATTTCAGCTGGTCTAGGTTTATTCTTTTCAGTGTTGAAAGGAAGATGATGTTGGCAGAGTTGCTGTTGTTGACCAAAACCTTTATAACTTAAAAGTTGGCAATATCAACAGAGACCACCATGGGGCAGTCAGCTTTATGGTCAATATGTTTTCCTTTGAGATAGGCCATGTCATCATCAGTGAAAGAGATGGGCTCTATATTAGTGGACAAATGGAACATTATTTTGACTGGGGAGGCTTTGGTCGACTTTTGCCTCATCTGCGTCTGCCTCCTATTGATTTTGAGTCCCCCCAATGAAGCCTCTCACAATCATGTCAATCACTCCTCCAATGGACAAGCGGTTATCCTGAGTGGGCTTTTTTCCTTTATCATCTTTCTTCAGGCTAATCAACCTTCAGCAACATGAGATAGCCTTACCTGATTAGCTTTTCAATTTCATCATGGACAATGAAGCAATCTTCTATGTCATGCCCTCTTTGCTTGTGAAAATGGTAATATTTCTTTGATTTTTTCATTGCCTTAGTCTCAATGAGCTTCCTTGGTTTCTTGAGGAAGCTATCATGTTGGATTGCAAATAGTACTTCCTTTCTCATAAGGTTCAACGGAGTGTAATCGTGAAAATATTTTATTGGAGATTGACGACCCTCTCTCTACTTCTGATCATCTTTCTCTTTGTTTTTCTTTTTCTCATCCTCAAGGTTGCCAAATTTCAATTTATTCATTTCTACTTGGATCATATATCTCTCTACCAGGTAGAGCAACTCTTCCATCGATAGTGGGCATTCCCACACTAAAGCATTGGCACACTCCTTGTACCTGAGCCCCAAGAAAAGTACATCAATCAGGAACTCAATCCTAGGATTGTTGATCTTTAACATCTCCATGTTAAATCTGGTAAAGAAGTTACGAAGGGACACTCCCTCATTCTGATTCACAGTGTGGAGATGGGTATGAGGGAGTTTTGCCTTTCATCAACTGGCGAACTGGTGTAAAAACTTATCACATAGCTAGTTATAGAAGTATATCTACACCATCTCAAGTTTGACAAATCAATCGAGCGCGATATCTTGACAAGTCGTAACCAGTATCTTTGCATGTATGTAGTCATTATACCCATCTAGTTGCATCATGTGCTCGAACTGCATCAGGTGCTCATTAGGATTGATTGAGCCATCATACCATGGGAGTCTAGTTGGGACCTTTACATTGGTGACAATGCGCTCGTCAATTATTTTCTAGATGAAAAATGACCCTTTTTTGCAGCGGAACCTTTGGGGGCCATCGGGTTTGGGCATCCTTTCTCTGTTTCTCCTCAAGATCTTATCAAGGTAAGTATTTAGCTGCTACACTTAGTGAGAAACTTCTTTCTATTCCTCCCAATCCACTTAGGTCATGTTGAGGTCGAACTGGGGCCTTGCACGCTCAGCCCTATCGCGTTGCAGGGCTCGAATAGGCTAAGCCGTATGATCCGCTAATTTACTAATCTCTTCACATTGGTTCGATCTTGAATGTTTGACCCTATCGCGCTGCGGGCTTGATTAGGCCAAACATAATAATCTATAGAATCGATGATCTCTTCTTATGGCTCTGATTGCCTTTTTCTTCATAGAGGCGTTTAGGGCTGACTTTTCATCTAGTTGGTGGGCACTGGACTTTGGACACCCGCGATTGTCCCTAAGGGACCTCTCTTTTGGTAGTGGTGGTTGTGGGGTCACGCTAGCAATTAAGGCAGGCAGATTGTGTGCCAATTTAGTATGGTAGAAATCTAGGCAAAGATTTGCTCGCTTATCAGCTACATTAGCTGGACATAGTTAGGGTAACAACTTGCTCCAGTGGGGGCCCGAGGCATTTGATCCTTGTTGAGGTTGAGGGAGAGGAGAAGATACTGTCCTTCTATTTTTCTCCCTCTCAGATGCGGCTTGCTTGGTGTTTACCATTTTTTCAGTTGTAATCTCAAGTGTCCCATAGATGGCGCCAAGATAATGAGGTTGAAAGCTATTTTACTGGATTAGGTTGTGTTTGGGTTAATTTGACCAGGGTAGTGAATGATCCAACAATAAAATTTCCTTCGACTGAGATCTGTAACCACTAGCAAACGTTAAACTAGTTGAGGTGCCCACAACTAAAGCACTCTGACGCTCAAGTTAATATTGGTTGACTAAGGGAATCAAGCAGCAGAGTAAGAGTGTACAGTAAAAACATACCTAGAAGGTGGTTGGCAACGGGATATTTATAGCCTTTTTCTAGGTGAATGATATGTCTAAGATACTCTTATCAAGTGTAAAAGGCTTTTGTCCTTACCTAGAAGTAATAGATCATTTCTCATCATTATACTATTCCAGGTGGCACCACACCTGCTTTCTTGGGAGAATAGTACTCTGGAGGTGCGCCTTTTGACAGAGTTAGAGGTGGTATGGGACGGTATGTGCCATTAATGTGGAGGCACATTGACTATCAGGACATTAAATGTTGTAGAGATATGATTTAGAGTTGGAGTGAGCACTCTGGTCGACGATGGTTGATTAGAGAAATAGTTGAAGGGAATAGGCGGCCTAAAGCCTCCTATCTAGTAGGGCCGAGAGCAATTCACTTGACTTGGAGGTTATAGTTGAGTGGCTTGACCTAGGTTATTGCATAGGCAAAGAGGCGATGTTCGACGACCTAACTGGGTTTGGGAGCATAGTTAGGCTTTAGATGCAAAGTGGGACTAGAAGCATACTCTAGAGTCGATAATTGTTGGATTGAGTTTGTTGGGATATCCCATATAACAGACTAACACTGTATAAAAATATAAAATATTAATTTAAAACAATTAAATTAAATTAATTAATTAATTAATTAAATTAAATTAAATTTAAAAAAAATCATATTTCTTCTCCCCACCAAAACTGCAACCGCCCAAACACCCCACCCCCAAAACACCCTTCCCCACGTCCTTTCTCCACAACCAACCTCATGTCCAACCCAATAGTGTATGTGTATATGTGTGTGCGCATGCTATATATATATTTTATGTATTTATATATATATGTATATATATAAATATTTTGAATATATTTTTAATAAAGCATACTTTGTCATTTCTTATTTAATTTTTTTATTAATTTTATTTTAAAATTTTCAATGGAGATCAAAATGATCATTTCAATTTTGTACATTCCTCATGTAAAATATTTACAACCAAATTTGCACCACATACTACTCCTTAAAAGGTATTGCTTCAAATTTTAAAGTTAGTTATTTCGTTGTAAGTGTAACAATAAATTTTCTTTGTCTGCAATAAATAAAATTACAAGACTAAAAATATTGTGCAAATAAAATTAAAATCTATCATTTAATCAACTATGAATTCTATCTTTAATTTGATCATCTAATTCTTCCCTTCCAAATATAATCTTGAATTTCATGAGCTCCGCAAAAAATGCCTTAAACGCCATGAGTCTCCTTTAAATTTGACTTGAATAAAAATAACACCAACTTAAGGGTTTCACACCTTGATCTTGAATCAAACGCCAAAAATATATGAGTTCCATGAAGAACGCCTTGAACGTCGTAGATCTCCTTAAATAAAAATAATGCCAATTCGAAGGATTCGTACCTTGATCTCGAATCAAAAGCTAGAAATATATGAGTCCTGCGAAGAACACCTTGAACGTCGTGGATCTCCTTAAATAAAATAACGCCAATTCGAGGGCTTCGCACCTTGATGTCGAATCAAACACCAAAAAAATATGAGTTCCATGAAGAACGCCTTGAACGTCATGGATCTCCTTAAATTTGGTTGAGAGAATTGCTAGATTTCTTCCAAATTTCTTTCGTTTGATGGAATTTATGTTGTGTCAAATGAGCTGGAACCACCCCTTTATATAAGTGCTTGAAGGAAGACTTCTAGATTAACTCGAATACTTCAAAGGCTATCTCTTTAATAAGATAATATTAGATATCAAGAGATAATATCAAATGTCTTTGATTTGATTGGTCCATGGATGCAAATACTTTATCATTGACACATGTCAATACTTGATTTGAATATAAAATAAATACTAAATTATTAATTAAAATTAACTATTTATTTTTTGAAATTAAATTTAATATATCCCAAAATTTAAATAGAAAATTTTAAATTAATATTTAATATATTATTTTACACGTGTCACTTCTCAATTGGTCAAAAATTTAATATGTTTACAAATGCCCCCACTTCAAGGCTTGACAAAGGGATACAAATCAATCCCAAGAGAGACGAGACTTGAAGTATATGAGAACATATGTGGGCCGAACCAAAGCCTATATCAAAATTCACATGATAAGCCCAAAATTACTTCTTCATAGAAAAATCTATAGTAGCAAACTTTACTTCATCCCTTAAATTTATATATATATATATATATATATTAAGTAATTATGGACCCACATACATAATTGACATTCTCAATTGTCAATTTTCCCTTGACTATCTTCGTGGCCAAGCAACCAACTCATTCTTGGTTATTATATGTGGAATCATGGGCCTGCAAGCATCCTTTAGCAAAAGAAAAAAAAAGTTTTTCAATTCTCATTCAGGTTTTCAAATGCCATTTGCATGGGTCCGCAAACACTATCATACTTATTTCAATTTCAAACTCCATTAGTTGACTTTGTTACCTTTTAGGGGACAATTTCTTCTATTATATTCAGGTGAGACCAAATTCAATTAGAACTTAATTTTACATTTAGAATTTATCTTGAACTGAGATTCCTACTCGAACTCAGCAACCTCAAAAGCACTATAAAAGGCATGGCCAGGAGCAGCCAAACGAACTTGGATAGACATAGTTGATGGAATTAATTTGTGCAACTGTCTGGGTATGCTTATCTTCTTAGTTTTTGACATTCCTTCTCTTTTAACTTTGCATCTTTTATGTTTGACAAAATGTCCCTTTGAACATATACCATTATTTTAGCATTGCTATCAACTTGATTCTCCATGAGCATTAAACATGATGATTCTTCACATCAATCACGTCCTTTTTTTTTTCTTTCTCAACAATTGAATTAACTTTTCTTGTATACTTGCAGATTGTATTATGATTTACTTTAAGGATGTTTCAACTAGTATTGGAGTACAACATTTAATTATCCTTGATGAAGAAAATCAACCTATGCAGAAAGGCACACTTTTAACTACTTATAATTTATTTATTGGTAGATATGCAACAAAGTGGCCACGATTGACCAATTTACTTCATATTGAGAAGTGGTCCTGAGAGATCAAAACTTTCAAGGTGTGAGCTTTAAGGGCAACTCATCATTGTCCTCTAAACGAATTAATTTATCATCAACAATCAAATAAATTAATTCCTTTGCCAACATTGGGTCGAAGCATTACTAAGGGAAAAGCTAGATGGGGAGAAACCCTTCAGTTTAATGGTGAATTCCATTATATCAAAGGATACTGGGAGTGGACTGAAGATGTCCTTAGCCGATGCAAGCACAAGTTGATTGCCGCGCAAGTATATGATCCAGTGTATGCTTCATTATTCACATATGATTGAAATCCTAAGATTATCAAAGCATTTTGCAAGGCATGGTGTCCATTTACAAATACTCTTTTTACTTCCTTTGGAGAATTGTCCATATCGCTGTGGGATTTGCACAACCTTGCAGGCCTCCTTACGATGGGAATTTTTTATGATGAAGTGATTCCTTACACCAAAGAGCTTACTGGAGTTGACGAAACAAAAAGTAAATTTATTTCCAATTCTTGCAAATACTTATTTTAAGCTTATCATTTACTTCAAAGAGGTGCCCATGAAGGTCAATTTTCTCAAGTTACTATAGAGAAATGGGTGAAGTATTGATCCTGAAAAGTCATAAAATACCATCAACCGCCACCACGCAAGGAGAAAAAGATAGTCCGGCCCAAATCAACTCATAATCCTCTTGGTGATTTTGGCATTCATGGAGAATGGTCTACCTCAGAGGAGGCATTATTTTCAAAACTTGGAATTCTTGAGAACTTGAGAGAAGAAACCTATTTGGTGGCATTCTTGGCTTGTTGGCTTTGCTCATTTGTTCTTCCTACCAATTATGTCAATTCAATATGTCCCAACACTTTCAAGATAACATACATCATGGCTACCAATAGAAAGGTTAGTCATGCTATTCCAGTTTTAGCTAGCATCTACAATGGTTTGAATAAAATTTCAAGTTCTCTGAGGCCGAGTCGTGTCTATCCTTCTTTTTCCATCCACTTTGTCTGTGCTTGGTTGGCACATTACTCCAAAACACATTATCAAGTCTGGCAAAGAGTATGTGGCCCAAAATGGCAATTTATTCTGGTGAAGGAGGCACAAAATATTATGATCTAAAGGAGGCCCGTAGGAGGATTCACAAAGGGGATTTTGTTTCCTGGACTTGTACCATGGTTACCAAAGATAAAGGACTTCCGTATAATGATGATGGCAATGCTAGAGAATTGGAGCAAAAATATTTCATTGCTATTCGCTCAAATTATCTTCCTTTGCGGCAAGGCGACTACTTTATTATTGAACCTTATAGTTCTTATCGCTTCAGTCATCAATTTGGATATTATCAAGACGTTCCTGGAATTCTTGCTCATGATATTTGCACAGCTAATTTGGATGAAGAACTTCGCTATTGGTGTTTATGCACTTTGCATAATTCTATGTCTACAACATGGCTTTCTTATGTGCCTGCAAATGCAAAAAATTTCTCTTCGAATGCTTACAAGAAGTGGTGGACTAAAATTCATGGAGATTACTTTGATGAAAATATTACACAATTGATCAACTTGAAGTCAATCAAAATTTTCCTTAAAGACAAGGATCTTGATAAAGATAATAGACCATTTACTCAAACTATTCAAAATCCTTCCAACTTAGAAGACATTGGGCCTCCAAAAGAAAAGAGAAAGAATCCTTATCCTTTGGAAATGAGTAGTAGCAGTAATGCAAATCGTTATTGAAAAAGGCTTAAAAAGGGTCCCAAATCTCCAAAGCCAAGTGATTCTTTGCCAATAGAAAACTTTTCCAAAGAGGTTTTTTTTCTCCGTCATTTTTTTTTCTTTAAATAAGCCCCATTTTGGTCGTTTGCTCACCTAAACTGTGCAACATTTCAACTGAAAAATGAAATTCTTAATGTTGATGAAGATGCGACATCCCAAGGTAGTCGAGGATCAATCATGGGACCTAACTTATTAGCCATGAACACTCCAATTGACACAAGCACGCAAAATGAGGCATTCCATAACATGAAAGCTAAACAACCATCTCCTTGTGCTCCAGTTTCAGTGTTTGAAGGTGAGAAATTTGTACTTAATCATCAAAAAGAGTATCTTCAAATGTTGTGGGATGGCCTCCACAAGAGAATAGCAAATACTCCACTTGATTCCATCTCATCTATCAAAGATAGTGTTCAATTTGTACTTGAATCAATAAAGGGCTTTAACAAATTTGACATCTCCAATGTGGAAGAATTATCGCAAGTACTTTTTGACAAGGCTGCTGCTTATGATGAGACAAAGTCAGCGTCTTTTGAGAAATCATCTAATGAAATTCTTGCACAACAACTAGATGAAGTCAAAAGTTGTCTCCATAATCCTCAAATTGGAGAAAGCAAAGAAATGAACCAAATTCCATCCACCCAAGAAGAGTTGGAATGTGTTGGGAAGGAGCTTGGAAAATTGAAGGAATGCAAAAAGAACTTGACTTCATCATTGAAACGCCAACAACAACTTCTTCAAAGTGTTTAAGTTGAAATTCATGAGATTGAAGAGGAAATTGCTGTTATCAAGAATACTCCTCAATTGAGTAATAAAGTGGCTGAGAATTTGCGAACTTTGATGGAACACTTGGGGCTGTCAAGGAAGAATTTAAAAACTTGAGTCTTTTTACATGAAATTTATTTAGAACATTTTGTGCTTTGTTTTTTTTAAAATAAACTATGCTACATTTGTTTTTTTTTTTTTTTTTTGAGATTACATAGAAGATATCTTTCTTTTCTATCTTACAATCTTTTAATTTTTTTTTTTTTTGACCAAACTCAAATTAATTAACTCAAACAACTAAACTATATATATATTTAACTAAAAAAAAAACTCAAACTTAATAAAAATAACTAATTTTTTTTTTGAAAAAGACTCTAACTCAATAAAAACAACTAAGCAATTTTTTTTTTAACTCAACGAACTAATTAATTCAAACTAATAAAAACAACTAAACTATTATTATTATTATTATTATTTGTTATTATTACTTTTTTTGTGACTAAAAAAACTCTAACTTAATAAAAACAACAAAACAACCCTTTTTTAAAAAAAAAATTCAACAAACTAATTAACTCAAACTTTAAAAAAAAAACTAAACTATTTTCATTTTTTTTTGTTTTTTATTTTTTAACTTAAAAAAATTCTAACTTAATAAAAACAACTAGGTAATATTTTTATTTTCTTTTTTTGAATAAAGGAAAAATATAATTTAAAATAAACTCATTACTGAACTTAGAGAATATTTAAGCTACCTACGTACCCAATAAAGGGATCAAGTCATAACATAGTTAAAAAAAAAAAAGCAATATTTTGGAGGGAGGCGTCGTTCACAGTTTATACTCATGCGGGCTAGGAGTATCCATTGCTTAACCACCTTGGACTAGGTGGGGATATTTGATATTTTAACCACGCAAATACCTTTAGTGGAGTAAGTTAGCAGTTTATCCACATGCACTACCGTTGGTGGGTACCATTCACAGTTTACACTCATGCGGGTCAGGAGTAACATGCATTTTAGGTTCGTGCGTCAAGGAGCTATCTTCCAACTTTATGCATAGTAGCACTTCAAGAACTTCCCATTTATATGGCCAATTCTTATTCCATCTTAAGCAGCCAACTTATATACACCATTTGAATAAACTTCTTTGACAACATAAAGACCATCCCATTTTGATGTGAACTTATTCCCAGTCCGATGAGTTGTGATTATGGGTTTTCTCACAGCGAGCACCAAATCCCCAATTTGAAAAGATCGTGATCGCACTTTCTTGTTAAATGCCCTGGAGAGCTAAGCTTGATAACACTCAAGTCTTTACTGTGCTTCCAATCTTTTCTTATCAAAGGCCTCCAATTCTTCAAGACGAAGGCGTGCATTTTCTTCCTCAGTCAATCCCTCTTGTATGGCTATCCTTAATGAATGAATTTGTTGCTCAAAGGGTAAAACTGCTTCAACACTATAAATCAATGAATATGGAATTGCTTGTGTAGGTGTTCTATGAGTAGTTCTATATGCCCATAAAGCTTCTTCAATTCTTTCATGCCAATCTCTCTTTGACTTTGAAACTACTTTCTTTAGCAAATTACATAGAGTCTTATTGAATGCCTCAGCAAGACCATTAGCCGCGGCATAATACATAGAAGACTTCCTTTGTTTGAAATTGAACTTTTGCCAAAGTTTATCTATTAGACTATTACTAAAGGGCTTTCCCTTATTGGTGATTATATATCAAGGAATCCCATAGCTATATATAATGTTGATATGAATAAAGTCAGCAATATTTTTCTTCTTTACTTCTTTGAGGGGTACTACTTTAGACCATTTAGAGAAATAGTCTGTTGCAGCCAAAATTTATAAGTGCCCAGCATATGACTTTGTCATGGATCCAACCACATCTAAACCCCAAGCATCAAAGGGCTATGAAGCAATAGTCGAATGTAATAGCTTGGGTGGTTGGTGAATGAAATTTGCATGAAATTGGCAAGCTTGACATCTTTTAGCATAATCCATGCAATTTTTTACCATTGTCAATCAGTAGTAGCCCATTCTTTTTATTCAAAAATGTAATTTTGGACTTGACTAATGGGTGCCGCAAACTCCGAAATAAGTTTCTTTTATGGCTTAGATAGCTCATCATCACTTAAACAACGCAAAAAGACCCCATCAAATGATCGCCTATAAAGTACACTTTTGTAATAAATGAAGCAAGTCGCATGACGTCAGATGTTGACTCTTTGACATGGATCATTGGAAGCTTTTCATACTTCAAATAGTCCATGAACTATTGGCACCAATCTTCTTTTTCTATTTCGAATACTTGAACAATATGACTTTCATCTTCTTCACAATCCTCATCCTTGACGATTAGTGGTATAAACCAACTTTTACATATTGGAATTCTCACTTCACTCTTAGGTACAGCAAGTGAAGAGGCTAATTTAGCTAGTGCATCAACTTGCTTGTTTTCCTTTCTTGGTACGTGTTCAATTTCTACATCCCCAAGCCATCCAATGAGTCATTTTGCATAATTAAAGTATGGAAGTAATTCAGGCTTCTTGACTTCATATGATCCAAGCAACTGGTTGACACCAGCTCATTAGATTAAAGTATTAAAGTGAAGGAATATGGTAATACTTCATCATTAGATGTGATGAATGCCACTCTGGCACCAGCTCTTTCTCTGTGGGATGCTTTATCAAACTACATCTTCCAAGGAGGTATGATTTCGACCATCAAGACATCTTTATCTAGTAGATCATCAGATAACTCTCACTCAACTGAAATAGGGTGATCAACCAAAAGTCAACCAAAGCTTGTCCTTTTATTGCCTTCTGCGGGACATAAATGATTTCAAATTATTGCAACTAAAGATACCATCTTGCGAGTCTATCAGAGAGGATAGGTTTTGACATTATATATTTTAGTGGATTTACTTTTGAGACAAGATGAACACTATGAGCTTGAAAGTAATGCTTTAACTTTTAAATTGCAAAAATTAGAGCCAAACATATTTTCTCAATTGGAAAATATTTCAACTCATTCGGCATCATCATTCTACTCAAGTTCAAGTAGTACAAGACATTTTTCTTTCCTTCATCATTTTCTTGTGCCAATAAAGCTCCAACAGAATGTTCTTTAGCAACAATATAAAGAATTAGTGGATGTCTAGATACTGGTGCGACCAACACAAGAGGTTTCATCAAATAAACTTTTATACTTTTAAAAGAATTCATACAAGTTTTATCCCACTCAAATGGAATGCCTTTCTTCATGAGATGGCAATATGGTTGACATCTACTAGCTAAATTTGATATGAATCTCCACAAATAAGCTAACTTTCCTTGCAAACGTTTAAGTTCATGGATATCTCGAGGTTCAGGCATTTTTAAAATTACGTCAATCTTTGCTTGCTCTATTTCTATGCCTCAATGATGAAGAATGAATCCTAGAAACTTCCCTAATGTAACACCAAATGTACACTTTAATGGATTCATTTTGAGTTGGTATTTTCTCAAGCGTTTGAAAACTTGTCTCAAGTCTTGTATGTGATCTTTTCACCTTTTGGACTTGACAACCACCTCATCAACATAACATTCAATATTCTTATGAAGCATGTCATTGAATATCTTTTGCATTGCCCTTTGATATGTGGCACCAGCATTTTTTGGTCCAAATGGCATTACTTTGTAGCAGTGTATTCCTTTTGGAGTACGAAATGTCGTCAACTCCTTATCTTTTGGATACATACATATTTGGATATACCCCGATGATCCATCCATAAATGATAGTGCCTCATGCCCTATGTTAGCATCAATCATGAGTTCTGTAATGGGCAATGAAAAATCATCCTTAGGATAAGCACCATTTAAGTCCCTAAAGTAAATACAAACTTGAATTTGACCATTTTTCTTTCATACTAGGACGATGCTAGAGATCCATGTTGGATACTTGACTTTTTGAATAAACCCAATCTTGATGAGCTTATTTACTTTAGCTTCAATCAAAGGAACCAATTCAGGGTGAAATCGTCGTTGGGCTTACTTAACTGGACGAGTTTCTTTCTTTATTGATAATTAATGGACTGCTACCTTTAGATCTAACCCATGAATCTCTTTGTATGACCATGCAAACACATCTTTGAATTCACGTAATAGCTTAACATATACTTCTTCTTCCTCAGCAGTTAGCAAAGCACTAATGTAGATAGGCCACGAATCATTGGCATCACCTAAATTGATTTCCTTCAATTCATCTACAATGGCTTTAACACTTTCTTCAAACTCAGGAATAGCAGTTTCAGCGTCTTTTTCTTCAATCAAAAATTCTTCACTTAAAGTAATATGGTACGTTGGCACAATATCCTCTTCCACAGGCTCAATCTTTCTGAATTCTACACACGCCCTTATTTGCTCATCTCTTCTTCTTATATAAACTATTTGCATGATACTATCCTTTTCACTTATGTAACTACTGCTGATAAGCTTGAGGATTTGCTTGGAAAGATGATCTGTAGCATTTTGACGAGTGTGCCGACTATCATTAACAACAATATGATATGAAGAGGCCATGCTTTCTCGATCACTTTATTTGTCAATTTTAGTCTGTGTGAAGATAATGGTTCGCAGTTTAACCTTCAGGGTTTTACCACATGATATATTCAAAATAGAGCGTTGTTTCATACATAAAGGAATTGAACTCCTAAGCTTTTTTGGCTCGCTAACCTAGTTCAAGAACTTTGGCATTTTTGGTCTCCGATCATAGGTTCTTTTGTGCTGTCGTCTCCCAAGTCTATTGAAAATTGAGATTCATGGGACTTTCTTCCCATTTAGATCAAAGTAGCTCTCATTTTGAAGTTGTAGAAATTCTCCATGTTCCTTTTTGGCTCCTTGAGTTGGGCACACAAATCCTTTCAGTGGTTGTGTGGATGGCTTATTCAGATCAAGCTTGGTTAGAGGAAACGTTAATTCCTTCAATAATTCAAATCTTACTAAAGGTAACTCACCCTTTACATGATCTTCACTACAACATGTTGGAGTCAAGTCTTTAACCTTATTTCCTTCATCAAGGTTATCTTGCTGCTTGGTTCCCTCATATTTTCTAGCCTTGGTAGTTTTCAGACTTTCGATGTAATATTTAGCATTTACTAAGTGTGATTCAGCTTCAGTAAAAGGTTTGCTATCTCCATGCACTCTTTTTACCACACCTTCTTGATAATACTTGAAACATTGGTGCCAAGTAGAAGTAACCACACCATTTTCATGTAGCTAAGGTCAACCTAGAAGCATATTGTATGATGTCTTGGCATCTATGACATGAAATAATGCTGTTGACAACATATTGTCCATCAATAGCTTTATCCTTATTATTCCAAGAGCCCATTGCCCCCCTTGATTGAACCTTTAGATCATTAGGCGACTATTTGTCAATTCGTCTGTGGAGATTCCTAAATCTTTTAGCACACGCAATGGCAAGATATTATTGCAGAGCCTTCATCAATCAAAATTCTATTTATTTTCTACTCACGAGCATAGCCAGTAACAAACAGTGGCCTATTGTGGGGCTTGGAGCCAAGCAACAAATCTTCATCAGTGAAAGTCATTGCGAACATGCACTCCTTAGTTACGTCATGATTTTCTTCATTAGATAAATATGTTTCACAAGAGGAAATCTCTTCTTCACTTATCATATAGCACGCAATGTCACTGTCGTGATCACCTAATACATCATTTTCAATCTCGATTGTAGCATGATTTGAGGCAACATTATCCTCCTCAAGTGAGATTTTTCCTTGTCTAGCCAATTGCATCACTTTATCTTTGAATACGAAGCAATCATGGATTGGGTGACCCACCAACCAATGATACTTGCAATTCTTTGGGTCATCAATTTTCTCAGCTTCTTCAGGTCGCTTCATTTTAGGTAATTCAATAAGGTTTACATTGAGCAAATCATCAAATATTCCAGGAACATCCGAATCAAGGAATAGGTATATCTTAGCTAGCATCTCTTTTAAAGTTAATTTTATTTGTCCTCTTTCTTAAGTGATATCTTTTTTTTCATCATTTGTGATTTTTGTTTTTGTACGAAGCTTGATGGGTGTTGCATACACTGCTATAGCTTCTTTACTTTGCTCTTTAGCAAGAGGTTTGCCCCTTTTCTTGAATTCTTACTTTTCCTTATGCTTATGAGGTTCCTGAATTAGTGGCCCTTCTACTCCATTAGCAAACATGCTCAACTCTATATCATGGGCTCGAGTAGCCAACTCTTCAAATGTTTTGGGCTGAATTCCTTGGAGAATATATCAAAGCCCCCAATGCATACCTTGAATGCACATCTCGATAGTTGAAGCTTCCGACAATTGATCTTTACAATTGAAGCTTATATTTCTCCAGCTATTGTATATTCAATAATTGGTTCTTCTTTCCATCAGTGAGAATTTGTAAGTTCAATCAAACTAATTGTCCTTCGGGTACTGTAGAAGCGATTGAGAAATTCTTGCTCCAGTTGGCCCTAACTATTAATTGAGCCCATTTCCAAGTCAGTATACCAGTCAAAAGCATTGCCTTTCAAAGATTGAACAAATTATTTTACTAGGTGATCTCCATAAGTCCTAGCATTATTACAAGTTTCGATGAAGTGGGCCATATGCTGTTTTAGATTACCTTTGCCGTCAAATTGCTGAAACTTCGATGACTGATAACCAATCAGCACTTTAAGTTGTCAATTCTTTAGTATATAGCTTGGAATAAGTCATAAATAACTTAAAGCTTCCTGCAAACTTGTCTTTGATAGTTCCCATGATAAACTCCCTTAGCTAGTCAACAGGAAGTAGTCTCTCAGTGGAAACTTGTAATTCCTTTGCTGTAGGATTTTCATTTTCAACTGGTTCCCTCTTTGTGGATATTTTGCCTTCATCTTGAGCTTCTATTTGTTTCTCCATCACGTGACTGGTCTTAGCATTATCCACCTTGTTCATCAACTTGGAGTTTGAGAATCTTGCTCTTGGACATGTTTTGCCAATCTTTCAATAATCTTGTCAAATTAGCAATTTGTTCCTCCAAAGTTGTAGCACTTGTCACCATTATTGGTGCTATACTTGAGGAACTTAAGGTTGAACGAGGAATAGATGCCGTTGATTCTTCTTTTAAGTCTACACCACCTTCATTAATATCAATGGCATGCAGTAATTCCTTCTCCACAACTTCAAGTGAAGGATTTACCTCTGAGGATGTTTGTGACGTTTTGGACATACTTCTTGTGGTGACGCTAATACTTCTTACTCTAGCATTTATAGAATTTGAGGTAGTCATCTTTGATACAATAGTCTTATTGGTAGCCATGATGCTTCAACTTGATGAAGGAAAGAGATGAGAAGTAGAGATGGTCCCACTGGGCGTGCCAAAATTTGTAACAAAAAATTTTCTTTATTTGCAATAAATAAAATTACAAGACTAGAAATATTGTGCAAATAAAATTAAAATCTATCTGATATGGGATAGTCCAGCAGGCCCAACTTCAAATGAGACAGCCCACGAGGCCCAACTTAATATGGTATACCCCAGTAGGCCCAACAGGCCCAGATTTAGAAGAGACAACTTATAAAGTCCAGTGGCACGTCAGTCTGGTCGACTTGTATTGACCCTATATGATAATCCCCGCAATCGACCCGTATCGACCTGAGGGCCACTTCCAAAGCCTTATCATCCAACTCTGGTCGACATATATCGACCTCTGGTTGCAAGTTGGACAAGTTGAACCTCTCGACAATGATTATACGTGGCAGCTGATATGACTACTATCAATGGATGTAATCGCTTCCAACAACTCTGGCAACCTTGCCAACAACTCTGGCAGGAGCGTGCTCCAACTGATATGACTATCCAAAAAAATAGGAGATTGCGCCACTTGGCACAGCCTCAGAATCTGGGCAGAAAATTACTCATAACCCCCCATTATGGAAAAAACCAAGTACACCTGATAAGGGTACTTGGGTAAAATCACACCCTCATCAGACTATAAATTCTACAAGCACCACCACGCTCAAGGTAATGTAATTACACTATTTACTACATACCTACACTATACTCTCCATTCTATCGAAAATCTAACTTGAGCGTCGGAGTGCCTGAGCCGGGGGCACCTCGGCTAGTTCATGTGTGTTCTTGGTTGCAGATCTCAAGCCCAATAACATTCAAATCCACCAGAGTTCTGGACCTACAAGCTTTTTGCAGCATCATTTGGCGCTGTCTGTGGGAACCTTTGAGATTACAGCGAAAAAGCAAAAAAAGGTAAACACATGCAGAGTAACTTCCGGAAGGGAGGAGAATCGAAAATCTACTTCCCCACCACTCCCTAAACCCCAGCAACACCCAACCACTTCAGGCGCTAGCGCCCCCCAGGAGCAACTGGTGACGTTACCCATGTCCCAACTAATGCAAATGATTAGCAAGCAGGTTTTCGCCTGGATATCAACTCAATTATCGACTGTTTTGAACAGGCACACTTCAGTGCCAGCTCATGCTGCAAGCGTAGCCCCATTGCTAGCACCAAAAAATAGGCCCCTGGAGAATAGCTCCTCCCACCAAGACACCAGACAGACACTCGCCCGGCGCGAACCCAGTCCCAAGCGCCAGCCAACGAAGAGAAGACATCCAGAGCTTCATGAGGAAGTGGCAGAATCAGAGGATCGCGTTCGACCTAATCGAGCCCCGCAGCGCGATAGGTTCGAATGCCTAAATTGCGACTACTGCAAAGACAGATATGAATCTCCAGATGTTGCGCATCAGCCTAGTCGAGCCCCACAGCGCGACAGGGTCTAGTGCACCAGGTTTGCTTCCCAGACAGATAGGGATGAATGGGAAGAGGTTTCCCATCAGGTGCAACAACTGAACCGACGACTCGACAAAATCTCGAGGAGGAACACTGACAAAGCGCAGCATGTTAATACTCCCTAGAGATCATGCCGGGACAGAGGGTCACCATTTATATAGGAAATCATCGATGAGAGGATTGTGGTGGATGCTAAAATTCCAACCGGTCTCCTGAGGTATGATGGTTCAACTGACCCCAATGAGCACCTTATTCAGTTTGAACACATGATGCAACTGCATGGGCACAACAAGTTTAGCTACGCCAAAATGTTGGTGACCACATTTCAAGGAATCACACTGGACTGGTTCGTAAAGCTAGAACCGTCGACTATCTACTCTTACGACCAGTTGTGCGATAAGTTTTTGCACAGTTTGCTAGCAGGAGGAAGGCAAAGCTCCCCCACACCCACCTCCATACTGTCAAGCAGAATGAGGGAGAGTCTCTGAGATTTCTTCACCAGGTTTAACACTGAGGTTCTGAAGATTGACAACCCCAGGATCAAATTTTTGATTAACATGCTGTTCCCGGGGCTGAGACACAAAGAATGTGCTAATGCCCTGGTGAGAGAGAGACCTAGGTCAATGGAAGAGCTGCTCGACCTGGCCAAAAGATATATGACCTAGGAGGAGATGAACAAACTCAAGTTTAGATCCTTTAAGGTCGATAAGAAAACGAAAGAGTGAGACGACCAGAAACATAAAAAGATGGGTCGATCTCCGATAAAATGCTTCAATGAGTATACATTGTTGAATGCACCCAGGAAGGAAGTTCTGTACGCCATCCAGAACGACAACCTCTTTAAAAGGCCCAGAAAGCTGATGGAGACAGAAACAATGAAAAAATCAAAGAAGTACTGCCACTTCCACAGACAGAAGAGGCATGACACCGACGAATGCTTCAATCTCCAGGATGAGATAGAACGACTGATTAGACAGGGCCATTTGAAAAAATACATAGCAGTGAGCGCCCAGGCCGAAGGGGGTAAAACCGATCGGACTCCCCGTAGAGAAAGGTTGGTTAGCCTTAGGAGAAATGATAAAGGGAAGAAGCCTGCCCAGGAGGACAACCCACCCATCCGAGGAGTTATTGATATGATTGTCGGAGGCCCAACTAGGGGGACTCCAAATCCGCTCGACGACAGATGCAGAGGAGACTGCAGTTGAATAAGGCTTCGCCCGTGAAGATAAATTTTCACGTCTCTACGAGCACAGAGCCCATCTCATTTACTGATGCAGATCTGGCCCACCTGGAGGGCAAAGATATTGATCATAAGATAGACTGCCCGATGGTTGTGTTCATGGAGATTGCAAACTTTGAGGTGCACAAAGTTCTAGTCGACAATGAAAGTTTTGTGAATATCATCTTTCTATCTACTTTGAAGAGAATGAACTTGGGCAAGCTAAAGTTCCAGCCTGTTCGCACACCACTGGTTAGATTTGGGGGGGTCAGAGATCATTCCTGAGGGCTCGATCGACCTGACTACTTCTTTAGGAAAGGCTCCTCAAAGAAAAACACTGATGATAAACTACCTAGTGGTCAATGCTCCCTTTGCATACAATGTTATAATTGGCCGATCCATCTTCAACGATTTTCACGCCATCGTGTCCACATACCATCTGAAGGTCAAATTTTCAACTCCAGCGAGCACAGGTAAACTTTTATGTAATCTCTAGGAGGTTTGGAGATGCTATAATATTTTGATCGAGCCATCTGGGCAGAAGACTCGACCACAGCTCAAGACTTCGGGGGATGCCTCCATAGCGGAACTCAAAGAATCCCAACCAAGCAAGAAGAGGAAACTGGAGGATACCAGGTTAGAGCCTATCGGGGAATTCATGACAATTGAGCTTAAAGAAAGCAATCGCGACAAAACAACTCGCATCAGGACTGATCTAGGGCCACACCTGAAATGTCTTATGATCGACTTCTTGAGGAAGAATGTTGATGTCTTTGCATGGAAGGCATCCGACCTTCATGGGATCGACCCAAATGTCATAGTACATCACCTCAACACTGACCCCTCGTATAAACCTATCAAGCAAAAGACTAGAACATTCAATGCTGAGAGGACGCAGGTCATTAAAGAAGAGGTTAGAAAGCTCTTAGATGCAGGTTATATTGTTGAAATTCTGTACCCTTCTTAGTTTTGCAATGTTGTTTTGGTCCCAAAAACTGGGAGACAGTGGAGAATGTGTAATGATTTCACTAACTTAAATAAAGCATGTCCTAAAGATCCTTACCCCCTGCCTTGAATAGATTTATTAGTTGATTCAACTGCTGGGTGTGAGTTGTTAAGTCTGATGGATGCATTCCAAGGGTATCATCAGAAATTTATGGCGCCAGAAGACAAGGATAAAATATCTTTTGTGGTCCCCAATGGTGTCTATTGCTTTTTGGTCATGCCGTTTGGTTTGAAAAATGCAGGAACAACGTATCAAAGATTAGTAAACTTCATGTTCAAAGATGAGATTGGAAAATCGATGGAAGTCTACGTCGATGATATGATTATGAAAATAAAAAAAGCCAAAGATCACTTACTCGACCTCAGCCACACCTTTGAAATCTTGAGAGCGTTCGGACTAAAGCTCAACCCAAATAAATGCACTTTCGGAGTTCGAGGAGAGAAATTTTTGGGTTACATGGTCAGCCAGAGAGGCATCGAGGCTAATCCATAGAAGATTCAAGCAATCTTGGACATCGCCCCTCCGAGAACAGTCTGTGAAGTTCAAAGACTGGTTGGGAGAATAGTTGCCTTGGGAAGGTTTATTGCAAGGTTAGCCGACAAGAGCCTACCTTTTTCAAAATTCTGAGGAATGCAAGAAAAACTAGTTTTCGGTGGACAGAGCAGTGCGATCAGGCACTGATCGAATTAAAGCAGCATTTGACTTCACCACCAATATTGGCTAAATCAGAGCTAGGAGAGATTCTTCATTTATATTTGGCAGTCTCAGAGTTGTCAATCAGCTCTGTACTGATATCGACCCGAGACGATAGTCATCAACCTATTTACTATTGCAGTAAGTCCCTCCAAGGGTTAGAGTTTAATTATCTGGAGATCAAAAAGTTCGCATTGGCCTTGGTGACCGCTGCTCGAAAGTTGAGACCTTACTTCCAATCTCATTCCATTATTGTGCTGACAAACCAACCGTTGAAACAAGTTTTAGCAAAGCC
>JACGDI010005691.1:290349-308459 GCA_014898725.1 Jacaranda copaia
ATAAAGCCCAGTGGCACGTCAGTCTGGTCGACTTGTATCGACCCTATATGATAATCCCTACGGTCGACCTGTGTCGACCAGAGGGCCACTTCCAAAGCCTTATCATCCAACTCTGGTCGACATGAATCAACCTCCGGTTGCAAGTTGGACAAGTTGAACCTCTCGACAATGATTATACGTGGCAGCTGATGTGACTGCTGCCAACGGATGTAACCGCTTCTAACAACTCTAGCAACCCTACCAACAACTCTGGCAGGAGTGCGCTCCAACTGATATGACTATCCAAAAAAATAGGAGATTGCGCCACCTGGCACAGCCCTGGGATCTGGGCAGAAAATGACTCCCAACCCCCGTTATGGAAAAAACCAAGTACACCTGATAAGGGTACTTGGGTAAAATCACACCCTCATCATACTATAAATTCTACAAGCACCACCACGCTCAAGGTAATGCAATTACACTATTCACTACATACCTACACTATACTCTCCGTTCTATCGAAAATCTAACTTGAGCGTCGGAGTGCCTTAGCCGAGGGCACCTCGGCTAGTTCACGTGTGTTCTTGATTGCAGATCTCAAGCCCAATAACATTCAAATCCACCGGAGTTCCGGACCTACAAGCTCTTTGCAACATCACTATCAATCAATCAACTATGGATTCTATCTCTAATTTGATCCTCTGATTCTTCCCTTCCAAATATAATCTTGAATTTAATGAACTTCGCAAAAAATACCTTAAATGTTTTGGGTCTCCTTTAAATTTGACTTGAATAAAAATAATGCCAACTCGAAGGTTTTGCACCTTAATCTCGAATCAAACGCCAAAAATATATGAGTTTTACAAAGAACGCCTTGAACGTCGTGGATCTCCTTGAATAAAAATAATGCCAATTTGAGGGATTCGCACCTTGATCTTGAATCAAAAGCTAGAAATATATGAGTACTGCGAATAACACCTTGAACGTCATGGATCTCCTTAAATAAAATAACACCAATTCGAGAGTTTCGCACTTTGATCTCGAATCAAATGCCAAAAATATAAGAGTTCTGTGAAAAAGGCCTTGAACGTCGTGGATTTCCTTGAATTTGGTTGAGAGAATTGCTAAACTTCTTCCAAGCTTCTCTCATCTGCTGGAATTTATGTTGTGTCAAATGAGCTGGAATCACCAATTTATATAGGTGCTTGAAGGAAGACTTCTAGACTGACTTAAATACTTCAAATGCTGTCTCTTTGATAAGTTAATATTAGATATTAAGAGATAATATCAAATATCTTTGATTTGGGTGGTCCATGGATGCAAACACTTTATCTTTGACACGTGTCAATACTTGATTTAAATATAAAATAAATACTAAATTATTAATTAAAATTAACTATTTATTTTTTAAAATTAAATTTAATATATTCCAAAATTTAAATATAAAATTTTAAATTAATATTTAATATATTATTTTACACGTATCACTTTTTAATTGGTAAAAAATTTAATATATTTACAGTAAGATTTTCTGACAAGTCTTTACTTTTCATTCTTTTTTAAACAAAACAATTCTAAAGATAAAATTTGGGTGGATTAGAGGTGGGATAGATGAATGATGGGGGGCAAAAAAAAACAAAGAAAAATGGTGAGAAAAAATTATACAAAAAAATAAAACGAAAAATATTAATAAAGATCATGGATGATATGGAAGAGACTAAATGTTCTTTAATTTACGGGCTGCAGTGGAATAAAATTTTGTTTAGAAATGAGTTTGATAAAAAAAGAACTACATAATATAGATGGCAAAGTATATTTTACCCTATTAAATAACTATATGGAGTATAAAATTTTGACAAATAACTTTTACATATATGTTTGATCATCAGTTATTGGTTAAAATAAAAGTGAAATGATATTTTATTTTATAATTGTTTTAATTTATATATACGCATACATATTAGTAGTTTGTTAGATTTGAACTCTTAATATTTTACATTCGAAGGAGATTCATACCATAGGACCACATACTCTTTTATTTTGTAATTTAATTAATCTGATTTTATTTCTTTTTCCATTTGTTTACATATATATGGCACTTTTATTCCTTTACAACTATATCTAAAGTATATGAATACAATACACATATATATACATATAATATGACTAGAAATTAGATTGTTATACGTTCTTATTCTTTTTTATGAGAGTACTGGAAGCTTATGTAAAAGTTATACTTATGATCTAATGTCAAATAAGTAATTCATGTAGTCCTAATTATTAGAATTAGACTCCTCCTCAGATAAAAACATAGAACTATAAAATAAACATATTTATGGAACAATGAGAAAATGTTAACTTCTTCATTATTTCTCTATTAAATTAGTCTTGATTTCATCTTAATGGCCAATGGTCTTAATGATATCATCCTAATACTTATATTTTAAAATTCAATCACTAAAAAATATTTTTGAATTTGAGCATGCGTCAATAAACAAAAATAATAATAATTTTGATTTCGTAGGAATGACCTACCAAAAGTTCCTAAACTTACACTCCTTAAGCCAAAAAAAGAAAAGAAAGAAAAAGGGGGAAAAAGACTTTATAAACTCACGTTTAACGAAAAAATGTCTAAAACTTCCATTTTAGAAATTCAAACACACTACAAACCCACATTTAGTTAAAAAGATGTGTATTGATTATCTCCAACATCAAAATTTCCAACATGCAATTGTCTAATTCAAACTTCTGAGTTCATATCATTCAGATGCGGAAATAATGAAAATTCTGAATGGCTAGTAATCTTGAAGAAGATGGGAGATAATTTGTGGAACTTATGAGTCCCAAACCTACGAGAATTTCAGTGCACGAAATTATGATAGGTGGAGTTGTAAGCGAGTCAAACTCGAGTCGAGTTTATCAAAAATTTCAAGATTAAACTTGGTTCATTTTAAAATACACAAATTGGAGCTCTAAATTTTAGACTCAAACTTGAGTTCGTTGATAAATATCAAATTCAAGCTCAAGCTCAATGAGCTCGTAAGATATCGAACCACAATCAAACTTGGGCCAAGTTCGAGCTCATCCAGCATCTTTCACATTTAATGTGCGAACTTGAGCTCGAGCTCATTGAGCTTAATTTAGTTCTCACTATTTTTTGTGAAACTCTCGAGAAATTTTATCTATTAGCAAATCTAAAAGTAGTATCAATGTTTTTAAAAGTCTATCAATTTTTTATAAATTTCAAGATTAATGTTTTGACTTTTAAAATTTGAACATTAAAATATAACAATAAATTTATTAAAATAATGATAAATTTTCATTTTATACTTGTATTATTAAATTTGAAAAACATGCAGTAATCATATATAATATATTATACAACGAAATTTTATTATATAATTATATATTTTTATAAAATTATTTGAATCAAAAAATTTACATTTTTTTAAATATATCATTCTATTTATTTTTAGTATTTTATAAATTATAAATTAGTATCTTATAAATTATTATTTATTAATAAGTAATATATAAATGAAATTATATTTTGAAAATAATGTAAATATGTGGCACATATTTTTTTAATATTATTTTTATAATTATTTAATATATATACATATTATTTTAAAAAATATTAGGGCTTATGAGCCAGCTCGCGAGCCTTCGAACTACTATTTTAAAATTTAAATTTGATTTAATTCTAAATTCAAGCTCAAATAATCTCAAACTCAAATTGAATTGACTTCGCTGAACTTACACCCCCAATAACAAGTGACCTAACACACGGCAAAGTCAAAAATTCGCACCAAAGTAATTAGATTTCTTTCTTTTCTATGTGAGTGAAGATGACGAAGCTACAGCTTAAAGTCATTCGGAAAATCCAAGAAAATCATGCCACCCCCGTGCCGTGTTCTTTTTGTTGATTTAAGCGTTCCTCTAATTTCATTTTCAAACCTTATTTTAATATTTTTTTATTATTTAAAAATTAAAATACATCACTTTTTATATATTTTACCTAACATTATTTTTATTTTTAAAATATATTTTTTAATAATTTATGACTATGTTAATATACAATAACCATTACTGAGTTTAATAATAATGGCTAATATATTATTTGATAAGTTGGATAGAAAAAGTAGGCCGGCCCGTAATTTTTTTTATGACTACACTGTACATCTTATTAGTCACTGTTTTTTAGCAACTCTTAATGTGAAATCATGATGGAGACTGCTAACTGGGTTGCATTTAAATTACCAAATTTGTCCATAAGTTTTGCGAGCATTTTTCCTACTGGGCCCCTCTGTTTAGCATCTTCACACCGACTCATCAGTAATAAGATTCCGATAATGCATTTTCCCTCTCACCAGGCTCTTGATTTCTACAGTTGCAATATTGACTAATTGTTGGCCAATTTCCAGATTTAGACTTTTGGGATTTTTTTCATGCCAAGTATAATACAAATTTCTAATTAAAAAAAATTAAGTCAAATCCAAATTGAATGGTTGGTTGGTGTTATAGCAGTGATCAATTATTTTTTGAGGAATATCAAATAGTTTAATAGATTTATTCATATATTTATGTTATAATTTATTAACAGATTTACTTAAAAATTATTTGTCCTCAATTAAATTTTCAGTGGGTATTGTCGATCAATTAAAAATGATATTTTAGTGAATGTAAATTAGATATTTTATTTGATTTTATGAAAAATATATATTTTGATCATAGAAAATAATATAGAAAACACCAGATCTAACAAATAACATATAATATATATATATATATATATATAGTTTTAAAGTCATTCCAAACATAAAATTATTAAATATATTTTTTTAATATATATTCTTAATTTTAAAATTTTTTACACTATGTTCTTTTATGTTTTGGGGGAGATAATTTTTACTGTAAATGTTAAATCAGTTGGTTTTTTTATTGAATTTGTAGGGTGAAAATAATTTTTTTATATATTATATATATGTATAGTTGGATGATGATGATGATGATATGTGTGTATATATATTTGTAATGATTGAAATATGAGTTTAATTAATTTAATTGATTATTTATTTTGAAATTTATATTTTTATAAATTTAATATTAGTAAATGATGTATTATTTGGAATAAAATATATATTAATAATATTAATTATTCATGAAATTATAATTATATCTTAATTAGAAAAAAAATTAGCTTATATCATAATTGTTAATATCGACTTATAAAAAAATTTAATTACTATACATTAATTATAAACTAATTATTGTTTATTAATTAAAATATAATTTTTTAACTATTTACTTACAATTTATGTATAAATACAACTTAGTTATTTATTTAAATAAAATAACTTTTTAATAATTTATATATAAGACTTAATAACAATTCATCAAATTAAAAAAATAAATAATATTATATTATATGAAATTACATCATCTTAAATTATTTATTAAATAAATAAACATAGTATTTAGTTATACATAAACTATGAAACATAATTAATATATAAATAAAAATTTATTTAAATAAATTACTTTAACTTATTTAATAAGTTATTTAATTACTTTAACTTATTATTTAATTAATACATAGTAAATATATGTTTAGTAATAATAAATTTTTTTTACATAAATTTAAATAATTATGTCAACAATTCCTTTAAGCATATCAATATTAATTCATTAAACTTAATAGATTATTAAATAAATATCACCCTATAATTAAATTTTTTATTATAATTTTAAGTAAATATGAAGATTAATATTTACTGGAGAATATTTAGAGTATTAATTTATTTATTATATCAAATTAAAACATCTTAAGTTATTTATTAATTGAACAACTGTAATATTTCATTAATACATTAAATATTAAATATAACTGATACATTATTTAATTAATAAGTAAATTTAATTAATTTAATTTGTTATTCAATAAATAAATTATTTAGTAATAACATAAATAATATTTAATTAAATTTAATTCAGTTTTTCAATAATTAGTTTAATTAAATTTGTAAATATAAGTTTTGAAATTTTTTAACTAGTAAAATTTTAACATTTTCATATATGTAACTATATACATACATATATATATATATATGGATGAGTGATTTGATAGATAGAATGAGAAAATGAGGGGATAGGTGTGGTTTTTAAGGTGTAGGGCTTTTTGGATGAATTGGGAGAGGTTTTTTGGGGATAAAATTTGAGTGTTTTGGAAGAAAATTCAGAGAATGTGTCTTCATTCTGAAATTTTTCTGGGGGTTAAAAATTTTTTTGGAAAAATGTAGAATAACATAGCGTTAGTTTTTATGTAGATACTATTAGAATTATTTTATATGATATATTTTTTTTAAAAGAATTTTTTATATTTTTTATTACAAAAGGATTTTATGCTCATTTCAATTTTCAGAGGGGTATGAATGGCAATTCACCCCAAGAAAATAATATTTAAAATATGAGCTATTAAACATACTATAAATAGAAAGTATATGATTTGAAAGGACATTGATCGAGCCCAATAGGCCCAGTAGTAGTCGACTAGGCACAAGAATGCACTAGGTTGATTAGCTAGTATAAGCTATTAGTATCCTTGCAATCGACCAAAGTGTGGTCGAGAAAGTATGGTTAATATGTCGTCAGCCAGAGAGGCCTCTAGGCCCTATGAGGCCTATCATTTGACTAGAGCATGGCTGAGAGGCTCATAGCCAAGGAAACATCTCGGCTAAAAGAGGTCAATTGGAGAAACACGAAGTATTTACCCACTATCAGTTACTATTGCATTAAATGCAACTTAACCACCATTCTGCTACATTAAACACACTGATAGGTGGCGTGCTTCCACATTTAAGAAGCATATCTCCACCATACCACCATCATGCCTCTGTATTAAATACAGAGATCTCCTCCATATCCCAAAAGGAGGGCAGACGTGCCACTTGGAGAAACGTTTTAGGGAGAAAAAGACTCAAAACACCCTTAAATGAAGCGAGGGCCTTCACTGCATGAGCAAGGGTATCATAAACATTTTAACCTTTCATAAGAGACTATAAATACCTCATTGTAGTTGTTTCATGGTGTATGTTCATTATAGCTTTAGCACTCACTTTGCCGCTCTGAACTCTAGTCGATTATAATAACTTGAGCGTAGGAATGCTTTAGCCGAGGGCCTCCTCAGCTAGCCTGATGTGTGTTGATTGGTTGTAGGACTCGACCTACTCCCATCCTAATACTTACCCAGCTTATTTTTTGGTCTACTACTGTAGGCCAGAGCCCTAACCTTTATTGCCAAATCTAACATCATCATTTGGTGCCATATGTGGGAAATTAGAGTTTGTAACCTAAGCAAATGGTAAACATAAGGCGAGCTATTCTAGAGATGGAGGAGACTAGAAGGTCCCCTACTTTTCCCTTTGTCCCTAACAAGAACAAGATATGGCTGAACCTAGCTCCTAGCCTGAGAAAATAGTAACCCTGACTATGCTGTAACTTATGCAAATAATAAGTGAGTAGATATCGGCCTAGTTGTCAACAACTTTGCAAAAGCACAACAACCAGCCCGCATAGCTGCCAATGCCACCCCCATCTGTCCCATCATGAAGAGAGGCCCCACAAGGATGATAAAGCAAGGCATGAGGTACGTTACTTGCCTAACAAAAGTGATAATAGCCCACAGAAGGAGATTTGCCCACATTTTCAGGGAGAAGTAGCTAACTCTGTGGAACCCCTTACTAACCCATTTGAGCCCAGTAGCGTGAAAAGGTCAAGCAACGAAACCCCCAACCAAGTAAAAATTTATCACAAACAGATCGAAAAGAATGAGAAGAGGTGTCGTACCAAGTTCAGTAGTTAAATAGGCACCTTCAAGAGATTTCAAGGAAAAACATAAAAAAAAAAAACCCAGCAAGATAATATGCCTCAACTCTATCGTGAGTGGGAGTCACCATTCATTTATGAGATAATCAATGAGCACATAGCCATCAATGCCAACATTTGCCTAGTTTACCTTGGTATAATAGTTCAACCAACCCAAATGAGCTTTACGCTAGTTAGAACATACGATGCATCTTCATGGGCACAGTGAACACATTTATGTCAAAATGTTGGTCATCGTACTCCAGGGGATAGCAAATGATTGGTTTGTTAAGCTAGAGCCTGCATCTATTTTTCCTATGATCAACTTTGTGATAAGTTCCTACAGTAATTTGTGAGTAAAAGAAAAGCAAAACTCCCCCACTCATCTCCACACAGTGAAACAGAATGAGGGAGATTCTCTTTGGGATTTCTTTGCCGAATTTAACATCAAAGTGTTGAAAATTGATAGTCCCAAAATTGAATTTTTAATTGATGTGTTATTTCTTGGCCTTTGACACAAGGAATGTGCTAATGCCTTAGTCAGAGAAAAATTATAGTTGGTAGAGGAGCTACTTGACCTCACAGAGAGATATATAACTTAAGAGGATATGAACAAAGTGAAGTATAGGAACTCTAAAAATGATAAGAAAAAGAAAATAGATAGTAGAGAGACAACCATCGATCTCCTATCAAGAGGTTTCACAATTATACCCCATTGAACATTGCCAAGAAAGAGGTCTTGTTCATTATTTAGGGTGATAACCTTTTATAGAAACCTAAAAAGTTTAATGAGATGAAAGCTATGAGAAAGTCTAAAAAGTATTGCCACTTCTACAAGCAAAAAAGGCATGATACGGAGGATTGCTTAAACCTTCAAGATGAAGTTGAATGACTCATTTGATAAAGGCTTATGAAAAATACATCAATAAGAGAGCTAGACAGGAAGTGGACAGGATCGACCGGATTCCCTATAGAGAAAGGTCGGTCAGTCCAAGAAAGGATGATAAAGGAAACAGACAAGCTAACGACCAACGTCAACCCCTTCGAGGTGTGATTGATAGCATTAAAGGGGGACCAGTAGGGGGAGATTCCAAAACAATAAGAAGGCAGAACTAATGGCAATTGGAATAACCTAAATCTATACTGGTTGAAACCATTTTTCAACTTTCCACCAATGCAGATCCTATCTCTTTCTATGATTCTAACCTCTCCCACCAAGGAGCTAACAACAAACTAGATTGGTCCCTCATCATATCAATTGAAATTGCTAATCTTGAAGTAAGGAAGATCCTGGTTGATAACGATTTTTGCTAATATAATTTCTTATCAACTCTAAAGAGAATGAATTTAGGAAAACTTAAGTTTGAAGTAGTACGTACCTCACTGGTTGGGTTTGGAGGATTCGAAATAATGCTTGTAGTATCCATTAATTTGTTTATCTTATTTAGAGAAGCACCTAGAAAGTGGATCCTTATGGTCAACTATTTGGTGGTCGATGCAACTTTTGCTTATGATGCCATAATTAGGAGACCTATGTTGGATAACTTCATAGCAGTTATCTCGACCTACTACATAAAGGTTAAATTCCCAATAGCTGTAGAAATTGCAGAGCTACTTTGCAACGTAAAAGAAGGTTGTTCGTGCTACACTATTTCAATAGAGGCAAATGAGCAGAAAAACTAATCAAAACTAAAACTTTAGAGGGACGTCCTAGTAATGAAACTCAAAGAAGAATAGGAAAACAAGAAACAAAAGTGAAAGCACACCAAGGTCGAACCCGTCGAAGAGTTTAAGATTATAGAGTTTAAACTCAAAAATCCCGGCAAAACTACAAGGGTTGAAACTAATTTGAGAAGCAACATGGAATGATTGATGGTCAACTTCCTCGGAAGGAACATTGATGTTTTTACTTGGAAGGTGACTAATCTCTAGGGAATCAACCCCCAGATCATCATCCATCACCTTAACTTGGATCCTCATTCAAACCCGTCAAATAGAAGACTAGAACCTTCAATGTAGAAATATGCTAGATTATTAAGGAAGAGGTCAACAAGCTGTTAGAGGCAAGCTACATTGTAGAAATTCAATACCCTAGTTGATTATGTAATATAGTTCTTGTCCCTAAGAATAAGGGCAAATGGAGAATGCATAATGATTTTACTTATTTGAATAAAACTTATCCTAAAAACCCTTACCTATTGCCTCAAATAAATTTGTTAATTAATTCAACAACAAATTGTAACCTTTTGAGCATGATAGATGCTTTCCAAGGGTATTATCAAATCTTTATGAGCCCCGAAGATAGGGATAAGACCTCTTTTGTGGTGTCTAATGGTTTGTACTATTTTCTAGTCATGTTCTTTGGTCTCACAAATACAAGAGCAACATATCATAAAGTGGTAAACGTTATGTTAAAAAATGAGAGCGAACGAACAATGAAAGTCTATGTCAATGACATGATTGTCAAAATAGAAGAAAAAAAAATCAGTAAGTCGATCTCAACTATAATTTCTTGAAATTAAGGGCATTCGGCATGAAACTTAACCCTAACAAATGCACATTAGAGGTGAGAGGCAGAAAGTACTTGGGCTACATGCTAAGTTAAAAAGGCATAGAAGCAAACCTGCAAAAAAGATAGGCAATTTAGGACATCTCACTGCATAAAATGATCAGAGATGTGTAGAGATTGGTTGAGAGGATCATAGCATTCAGTTTATTCATCATCTAATTCACAAACAAAAGTTTACCATTTTTCAAAATTCTTAGGAATGTGAGAAAAGTTCCATTGGATAAAAGAGTGTGACCAGGCCCTGCTTAATCTAAAGCAATACTTATCCGCTCCTTTAATGCTTGCCAAGCTAGTTGTCGTGGAGGTCTTGTGCATTTATTTAGCAGTATTGTCAACAGTTAGTTCCATTTTGGTGTCGACATAGTATGGTGCACATAGACTACTGAATTACATTATAGTTCCTAGAACAAAATTATCTTGAGATTGAAAAATTAGCCTTTGCTCTGGTCATCATAGCTAAGAAATTAAAACCTTAATTACAATCACACTCTATTGTTGCCCTAACAAACTAATCCTTAAAACCAGTACTATCAAAATCGAACATGTCGGGGAGACTGACCAAATGGGTCATTGAGTTAAAAGAGTTCGATGTCACTTTCCAACCTCAAACAACTATAAAAGCGCAAGTATTGACAAATTTTATAGCCAAATGCGTTGAGATCTCTTCGCTTAGATCAAACTAATTCCACGTGTTTGGTCTCTACACATCAATGGATTAGCCACTTCCATGGAAATAGGAATAAGCATTTCTCTACACTCCCCCCTACTAAGGAGTATGGCTTCGCAATTAAATTTGACTACTCTGTCACCAACAATGAAGCACAATATGAAGCCCTTCTTACTATTATGAGGATGGCCATTGATAGGGGGTCGAGCAGTTAGCAGCTATTATAGACTCTCGACTAGTTGTAGAGCAGTTCGAAGGGAATTTTGATGCAAGGGAATCTACCATGAGCAAATATATGGCTGAGGTCAAGAAATTGCAACAACAGTTCAAGAAATTCTCCCTCAGTTAAGTCCCTAAATCAGAGAATGGGAAAATAGATGCCTTATCCAAGTTTGCTAGTTCCATGAAGGGAACTAAGGAAAGAACCATCACATTTTTTGTTTTGAACAAACGCACCATAAATGGCCCTAACCAGAATCACATTTAGGAGATTCAAGAATCAGCTCCCACCTGGCAAGATGAAATTAAAGCTTATATGAGGGAAGGCAAAGTGCCAAAGGACCAAATAGAGTCTCAGAGGGTAAGAGGTCGAGCAATAAAGTTTACCCTTGATGAATGTAGTTAGTTGTATAAGAGATCTCTCTCTGGACCTCCGCTGAGGTGCTTGACATTAGAGCAGGCCTTTGAGGTTTTGTAAAAAATGAATTCAGACATTTGCTAACCACTTTGAGGGATGGACACTAGCCTACAAGGTCACTATGCACAGATATTTTTAGCCTACCTTATTAAAAGATATGGTTGATTTTGCTAAAAAGTGTCCATCCTTGTGGGCCAATGTCCATCCCCTATCAGCCCATGTGGACACTTGTCCCAGTTCAAATCACCTAGGCATTTGACCAGTGGGGAATGAACATCATTAGTTCTTTTCCAAAAGCCACAAGTAAAAAAACAATACATGATAATTGCAGTAGAATACTTCACAAAGTTGAATTGAAGTAGAAGCTATTCCAAAGGTAACATATGCTGTGATAAAAGGTTTCTTATGAAAAAATATCATCTGCCATTTTGGTTTACCAAAAGTGCTAATATTAGATAATGGTACTTTGTACAAAGTCAAAAACATCTTCAATATTTGACTACATAGATCAACTTGTGGTCTGATTCCTTTCTTTTCTTTTCTTTTCTTTTTTCATCTACAAGTTTAGAAATCCTAAAAGCTAGAATACAAAATAAGCAAGTAGAATTAAGAATGCAAGACAAGCAATAGTAAGACATTCAGGTTGCAAGATTTATATATGTGTACATATACGTAAAACAAGTTGCAAGGATAAAAAATAGTATACCTCTACTAGTGTGGCTTCTTTCAAAGGAAAAGATCCAACAATTGAAAGAGACACACCAACCTTCTTTGCTCCAGCAATCATAGCAACACCAGTCCATCCCAAATTAATCTTCCCACGAAAACTTCACTAACCATTGCAACTAAATAGTAAGTCACCTTTAGTTAAATTTTCCAAATGCACTTCAAACTCAAATATCTAGAAAACCATCACACTCTAATCAATAATTAACAAAGATGCATCTTGAAACAAGAGAAAAATAATAATTACTTTTGGCTCCACATAATCATCAATCCAATTAGAACATCATCTATGGATATCAAGCATTAGAAAAAATTGCTTCTATTTTGATAAGTACCAATATCAGAAATGAGGCTACAAATGGAACTCGTTAAATTCAAATTAGTTATGGTTTCTAATAAGAAGGCTCTAAGCTATGGTGCCTAAAATTACTATTATCATATGTATTAAGCTCGCATGAATTCAATGCCTGCGTAGTTAAAAATTGATAGTTTAAATACATAATCAATAAACATAGAAGGAACCAAATAAAATAAATCCAAAGAATTAGGAAAAGAGCGAGACCACTCACCACATTGTGGAAAGCGTCGTGAAAAACATGCGTCTATTCTTCCTGCCAATGAGCTTTGGGGCGGGTCATTGCTTTGGGGCTCCATGTCTTTTCATGTGTGGTCCTAGCCATCGATGGTGAGGATAGGTCAAAATTGTTAGCATTTGCGATTGGGAAGGTTTTCGGAGGTAGCTATAGCAAAAAATGTCATCAGACTAATAATTCCGCTTGGAAAATGGGTAGATGCATTTGAGCTTCAGAAGTGAGCTCTATGCTATAGTAGCGATGGTAGCAACCGCCTTGCCGCCAATTAATACATTTCGGACAACAACTTACCACTAGTGAGATGGTAGTTTTGTTGACGCCAGGATATTACCAACATGTAGTAGTGCACCGAAATAAATAAATATCACAAGAATTGGAACAAATAATCACAAAATGAAAAAAAAGTGTGATTTATCAAATTATAAATTCAAGTACAACATGCATGATCTAAATTTAGCATAATCAATGCATAACAAAACTCATACCTATATTCAACCAGATGAGTCCAGGAAAAGCCAAAAAATACATATCAACCAAGGCATCAAAATAATAAAGCATGCTATCAGTATGTGTAATTTAATACAAGGAAAGCAAGGAACTTATCTAACGATCTTGTATCATAATAGAACCATTTAAAAAATCAAATCATAGAATTCTATTTGCCTTGAAGAAACGAATGCCCTAACTCACTAGTGCAACATGTACCATACTACTCCTCCCAGGATGAGATGATCCAGAGCGATCAAGTGCATTCCGTCCCGTTCACCTCAAATAGTACTCAATCCCTGGAACCAGAATAAGATAGTCAAAACATGAAGAGTTAGGGAAAATATATCAGAGAGGATTAGAGGGGGAAATATCAAAGATTTTAATTCTGCTGAGTTGCATGTTTCAAAGTATGCCAGAGACAGACTATTTATAGAAGAAATTAGGGTCAGTTGTAGTTAGAGTCTACTAGATAGTGGCCTTTAATTCGTCATGTATCTAGTACGTGTATGCCATGTCGCACAACGGCTTTAGCCATATCCCGAATTAGCGGGCTAATCTGCAATGGGTCTTTACTTAGTTAGAATTGAATTTTGTCCAAAAACATAAAATTGAGACTGAGACAATTCACCCTCTCTAACCTATCACGTATCTAGTACGTGTCTACCACGTCGCACAACGGCCTCAGCCATATCCCAGATTACCAAGCTAATCTACAATAGGTCTTTACTTAGTCAGAATTGAATTTTGTCCAAAAAAATATGACTGAAACTAAGACAATTCACCCTAGCACCTGTGCTCGAATCCAGAACCGAAATGGGCGGTGTTGATGTGGTCCACTTATATGAATCCCTTGACTATACTTTTATTAAGCATTCATTTTTAAGGTTAATATAAACTAGTCCACATTTGTTTATAAAACCTAAAAAATACAAACATTTGTTTATAAAACCAATGTGGGACAAGTGAATAGTTAAAAATAACCCAAAACTCCTCCATTTGGTTTTATAAGGTACAAACAAGTCTCCACTTTGTCAAAGTTCCTATGTGGGACAACTCAATATACAACACTTAACCATTTTTCTTCTTCTATTTCAACACCATAATTATTTTTGAATTTTAATTATAATTGGCATCCATCCAAATATAATTAAATATGTAATTAGGCTTAAATTATGCCAATTACAACAAGTTTAAGGTTTAATCTGAGTATTCTGGTTTCGATGGTATGATTTGTTAATTAATGCTGAGATTTTGTTAGGCTACGAAATAGTCTTCCAACAGCCACTTGTCAGCTGGAATTACCTCAAAGTGCTTATAAATTAATTACGTTTAATTATTAGACATTGATTGGAAAATTATTTATTGATTTGTAAATTTATTTTATATTGTGATAGTCGATTACGCTATTTTGATTAAAATGTGACCGTTTCTGGTTTCACTTATAAGTTGGTATTTAATTATTTATATATTATTTATTAAGTGCGATGATACTAAAATAGTTGTTGATATATATATATATATATATATTGTAATGCATTAACTAAATTGGTATTATGAAAAAAAGATAAGTTCTCCTATTATTTATCATATTCATTATTTCATTTTTTTTATTTTTCATGGTTTATTTTGTAAAATAAATAAATAATTAAAAGCATATTAAATAATTTTTTGATAAATAGTTAGTTAAGAATCATGTGTACTTGACGTGCATTCATGAAACATATATGCATGAAGTGAAATACTTATAAAATACAAATTAAAGCATCATGGACTCATGTCATACTACTTAATTGAGGTATCAAATTAAAGTGGGATATGAACTGTTAGATGATATATGATAATGTCAATATTTTATTTTATAATATCATCATATTCTTATTTAACGATCTGCATCTCGCTTAAATATATATTAAAGTAGATAATTGGGCTGAATTTTTCTTTTTCTTTTTCTTTTTCCTCTGAAACATGACTGAAATTTAAAAAGAAAAAGAAAAGGAACAAACATCATGACCTATGCGCTGTTCAACAAGCGCTTAAAAAGAAAAGAGAAAAATCCTCCGAAAATGTATGCCAACTGTAGCTCTATGGTTTCTTCAAACTCTACAGGGGAAAAAAAAAATTGGGTTCTACTGTGGATCCTTTTCTGTTTCCCCTTTCCTATTCTAGAAAGGCCAATACCATTTCTATACACTAAAAAAAATGACATTTCATTAGCATCTCAACTGCAATAATTACAGAGAAATTAAATAGAAAATAATACTCTCATCTATAAGCACTCTCTTGAGCTTTAACATAGATGATTGAAATCACCTCTCAATCTATCAACCTGGAGAAATTATGTGGCCTCAAACTTGTACCTCCTCTATACTTCTTATTGCTTCCCTCATTTCAATCCTCTTATCATGATCACTTTCCGTGCAAGTAGCTCCAATATAAAGCATCTTCTCCATCTGATCAAGTGAATTCCCTGCATTGGCAATCTCCGGATCAATTAGTTCAGATACTCTGCCCTCAGAAACCGCTTGCCTGGCCCATTGCACCACGTCAGTCCCGCCCTTCTGATTGTTTAAGTACTGAGCAGGGAATTTCCCGGTCATGATCTCAAGAATGACTATTCCAAGACAATATACATCGCTTTTTGGAGAGAGCTGCTGGTAGAGGACGGCTTCTGGACATTTATAGGCGAACAGGGCTTGAACCGACTGAGTGTTGCTGAGCAGGGAATATAGCGCATAGTCTGTCAGAAGCGGCTCGAAGTTTGGAGTGAGAAGAATGTTGCTGGACTTGAGATTCCCGTGTGGAAGCTCGTAATTTGCAAATTCCGTGTGGAGGAATCCCATCCCACGAGCTACCCCTTTTATGATTTTCAGGCGAGTTGCCCAGTTCAGCTCAGCATGACCAATGCCGCGATCGCCTGAGAAATTATTAGCATTATAGTCAAGATTATAAGAAGATAGCATTTGGAAGGTGGAATAATATTACAACATTGTCCTACCGTGTAGCAGAAACAATAAGCTGCCTTTGGGGATAAACTCAGTGACCAAGAGTTTCTCTTCTTTCCGGTAATGGTAAGCCAATGGCGGCAAGATATTGCGATGCCTTATCCTTCCGAGCTTTCTAATCTCAGTCTCGAAAGCATCCCTGTTCAGTTTATTCATATCTCTCATCCTCTTTACAACGACGGACAACCCGTTTGCCATTGTCGCTTTGTAGGCCGACCCCAAACCACCGCTGCCGAGGACCTCGGCGGCCGCCTTCATCAAATCCGGCAGCCCAAATACTCCTTTTTCATCGTTAATCACTACAAGATCATTCGAAGATTTCCCGACTTGGGAGCCTCTTTTAGAGGAACGGCTGCCGGAATCATTATAATTTCCTCCTCTCCTGTTGGAGCTCATGCTCCTCCTGTTTGTGCTAGGCATGCGAACCTGGACGACCTGATCGTCTACATTCTCCTTTCCCAGCATGCTGAAACTCTCGTCCTTTTTCTTGGCCTTGAAAAGTATTGTCACAAGCAAAACGGCCACCACTATGGCTAGTATGACCCATTTTGTCATTGAGCCCGATTCGCTGGCCTGTGATGGTGGCTCTGGAGACTTGCATTCCTTGGAGATAACAGAGCCACAGAGGTCTGGATTTCCTTCGAAGGCAGACACTGGAAATCTCGCCATGCTTTGAGGGATTTCTCCTTGCAACTTATTGTAGGAAAAATCGATCGTTTGTAAAGATTTTTGTTCAAATGAAGGGACAGGTCCGGAGAACTGATTATTCTGCAGCAAGATTTCCATGATATTATTCAGTCTCCCCAACGACTCTGGAATCGCCCCGGAAAAATTGTTTCTTTGGAGATGAAGTTTCTTGAGAGACCCCATTGTGTCAAAGAAACCCCGAGGTATCTCCCCGGAGAACTGATTGCCTGATAAAAAGAGAGCCTTCAAAGAACTGAGACGATTGAATTCCGGCATTGGACCATAGAAACTGTTATTCTCCAGGCTGACAAATCGGAGGGACTGCAGATTTACCAGTGCATCAATATCAAGATCTCCGGCAGCACTGGAGAGGCCGAGATTCATGAGCAATATGGCGGAGACAGCTTTAAGGCCCGTCTCGCTACAATCCACGCCCTGCCAGGATTTCTGCCTGTCACATGGATTTGTGCCTTTAATCCAGGTGGAATCCAGGGCCGAAGAATCCTTTAACGACTCTTTGAATTCGATAAGATGGACATCTTCTCCGATGGAGAGAGATATTGGGGTATGAAGAGAGAAAATGAAAAGGGATATGAGAAGAAGGCGAACAGCAGCCATGTTCGTCATCAGATACATATTATAGTATTATGGGAGAAAGACCCCGTGGCCTTGCCGGACGATACAGCTGCCGCTGTTCGGAGATATTGGAATTTCTGTAAATCCTTTTTTCTGTTTGTAGTTAATTTTCTTGTTTTGGGCTTGGAATGATGTGTCATAATTCTGTGGTTTTGGTGTTGTGTACTGATGGCTTGACTTGAACAAAGATTGGTGATGGAAAATCGGCAAATTCTATTTTAAAAAAAATTAAAAGTAATTAGAACGTGATTTTTTTTTTTTT
>JACGDI010005691.1:340492-370934 GCA_014898725.1 Jacaranda copaia
TATTTTAGTTGTATCCATGCCAAGAATAGGAATTTGGGATGAATTGATATGTCTATATATATGTATGTTGATCCCCATGCAAAGGAATATTGAATGGTGGACCCAGACTTATCATGCAAAGCCAAAATTAGATTTTTGGTATTAACCTTAAGGATTATGCAATGAGATTAATAAGAAATTAGACCTTAATTTGTGGATTTAGGACCTAATGATATTGTTTGAGTTAATTGTTAAGAATTAAGCGATTATTGGATTTTAGGTTAATATTGTGATAAGATTGTGTAATTGAAGACTAGCCTATATTTTGATAAGTGAAATTGATATGAAACCAAGAGTATTTTGGCGATACTGATTTTGTTAGCCATTATTGGAACAATAGTGCTAATTAAGCTGTGGACTACATGTTAATCGATTGATCAGTGAATTTGGGTTATATTATAAGCATGATAATATTGTATTAGGAGTCAAACATGGGTTTTGACTATAATTATACTCTTTTGGTTAGGTGACAAAGAGATGGGTCCCAAGGACTAGTGACTGCTGTTTTGACTGCATTTCCTAAGATAATAGAGGTAAAGATCTGCCATTTTGGCCTTACTAAACCTATTTGTTCTTGTGACATAACCCCTATAAGGGTTAACTTGCTTGATTGTACCTGTTCGTAAATGCTTGAATTGTGTCACGCCCCAATTTCAAGATATAACACGGCAGTGCCTCTAACCCCAAAGACTCAAAGACACTAAGCCTCAGATCCAACAAAGTTTTGCTAAATTCCCACAAATTTCATTGGACAAATTCCTAAAATAAATCATATCAATGAAAGAGAATTCAAAACACTTGTCTTAACAATCAACTGGAATAATTGAGATCTCAAAAAAAAAAAAAAAACTTTCCTAAACACTAACTAGGAATCTTAAACATCAAAGAACCTATTTTATTTATGCCAATCTCTCATCACCATCCCCAAAATTGATCATCTTCCTCGTCCCGAACTAAATTTTCTGCAAGAAAATGGATTAATAACACATGAGCAACATTTTGCCCAGTAATTAAATCTCCTTTCCTTTTTCAATTGGATTTGAGCAAGTACAAATATCATGAAAAATTCATTGTCAACAAAAAAAATTAATTCACTTTCCAAAAATATAACGATTAATGTAACAACATTCAAGAATCATGTTTTCAGAGTCAATCACATATCTTTCCAAATGATTCAAAACAAATGGTTATGTAACTTATCAAAAACTTTCAATTCATTAATTAACCATGCTCATAAACTTTTGGGATTCTAATCGATTATCTTGGCTAAGATCATAACCACAATGCCATTAAGTGGATTCAGCGGTTTTAACTACAACGCCATTAAGAATGGCTTTGAAGGTCTTAACTACAACGTTGTTAAGAATAGTTTCAAACTACAATGTTGTTAAGAGTGGCTTCAAAAATCTTTTGCTACTATAACCCCGTAACATAGTTACAGAACTCGTTCTTACCGACAATTTCTCGATTATTCATAGCATAGATCCTTTTTGTTATTATTTATTTTGACAAAAAGTACTATATCTTGTGCAAGTATTCAGAAAGATTTTTATTTTACATGCTCAAATCCTAAAAAAATAAGCTATATGCATGCAGAAAAATTTTATAAACAGTTGATTATTTGCATATAGAAAATTCTACAATGAATACCATTAAATCTAAAAGTTCAATAAAAAAAGCATTCCATTTGTTTTTGATGCATAAATCATTCGTGCAGAAAATATTTTGATAGAAAAAGATTAGAGATTTACTTACTCGGGAAGACTAAAACTCAAGAATTCTCTTAGGCCTTATCTACCACTTAGGTGTCCTCCACCAATTCTACAAAATAAAGAAAAAAAAATGTTAATACCTAAGAATGAAATTTCCTACTAATGTTCAAAAGACTAGTAGTTTCTCATCTCTGCATATAACTTCTCAAATTCCTACTGCATTAGTATTTATGTTACTAGACTAGGTAATTGGAATAACTAAAACTCTATCCTGATTTTGATTAGTCTCAATCCTAGATAATGATAACTCATCATATATTTTATTATGGAAAAATAATATACAAACCCAGTCAACTAAAACTCTATCCTAATTTTGATTATGATTGGGTAGATAGGCTAATGACTAAATATTTATTCCAAAAAGAATCTTAATTCCAGCAAATTTTTTTATCCCAAGTCAATTTGGTTACAGAAAATTATTTTAAATAATATTATGTATGTATATGTTTATATTAACTATTAGGTATTACATTTTCCCCCTCACCCCCTATTAGAAGTTTTGCCCTTGAAACTTTATGTACCTCGATTTTCAAATAGTTGTGGATAGTGAGTGCGCATGTCCTCTTCCAATTCCCACGTTGCTTCTCGTTCAGTATGATTTGACCATTGCACTTGACATAAGGGATTGTCTTGCAACATAGGACTTGTTCTTTTGGATCCACAATCCTGAGTGGGAATTCTTCATAACTCAAATTCTCTTGCAAGAGTAGGGGTTCGACCTTTATCACGTGTGTTGGATCCATCAAGTACTTCCTTAATTGGGACACATGGAATACATTATGTACTCGGGACAATTATGGGAGTAATGCTAGGTGATATGCTACTTCTCCTACTTTGTCTAATACTTCAAACATCCGCACGTATCGAGGATTCAACTTTCCACCCTTGCTGAAGCGCGAGAATCTACGTGTTGGAGAAATCTTGAGATACACCTTGTCTCCTTGTTGGAATTCTATGCATCTCTTCTTCGCGTTTGCCTAATTTTTCTGTCAATCTTAAGTTGCCTTAAGCTTATCACAAACCATTGCAACTCTTTCTATAGTTAGTTGGACTAGTTTAGGTCCTGTAATTTTTTATTCTCCAATCTCATCCAAATAGACAAGTGATCTACTCTTCCTTCCATATAAAGCTTCATACGAGGCCATGCCAATGCTACTATGGTAGCTATTATTATATGTGAATTCCATGAGCGTCAAATAATCTTCCCATGTTCCCTTAAACTCCAAAACACATACCCTAAGCATATCTTCTAAAGTTTGGTTTGTCCTCTTGGATTGACCATCAATCTGTGGATGGTAAGCTGTACTAAGTTCTACTTTTTTTCCCATGGCTTGTTGAAAGCTCTTCCAAAATCACAAAGTAAACCGAGCATCTAGATCTAACACAGTACTTACTGAAACGCCATGTAGTTTTATTATGTTGTCAATATACATAGTTACTAGTTTATCCATCGTAAATGAAAAGCACTTAGTAAGGAAGTGTGCTGACTTAGTCAATTGATCTACGATTACCCAAATAGTGTCATGTCCCTATTGAGTTCAAGGTAGTCCTACTACAAAATCCATCGTAATGTATTCCACTTCTATTCTAGAATCTCCAATAGTTGTAGTAATCATCCTAGTTGTTGGTGCTCAGCTTTAACATTTTGGCACATTAAGCATTTAGCCATGTGGTCTGCTATATCATTTTTCATGCCACTTTGCCAAAAATTTCTTTTTAAGTCCCAATACATTTTTGTGCTCCCTGGGTGTATAGAAAGTTTTAAATTATGGACCTCAGATAATATTTCCATCTTAATCCCTCTTTCATTAGGGATGCATAATCTTCCTCTTATGTAGAGTCCTCCACTGTCACTAATTTAAAAATTGGGTAACAACCCTACGCTAGCTTTCTCTGTAATGTTTGCTAGTTTAGGATCAAGGTCCTGAGCCATCTTAGTTTTCTCAAGGATACATGGTTGAATACTTAGGGCAGCTATAATATTATTCGTAGACTCTACTATTTCCAAATCCAAGGATTCTATTTGTCTTGCTAATGTAGAGACTAGCATCTCACTTGTCTTTCTACTTAAGGCATCCGCCACACGATTCACTTTGCCAGGGTGGTAATTAATGCCTAAGTCATAATCTTTCAGCAATTACAACCATCATCTCTACCTCATATTCAGATCTTTTTATGTGAAGAGGTATTTGAAACTCTTATGATCTATATAAACTTCACATCTTTCTCCATAAAGATAATGCCTCCACATCTTCACAACAAAAACAACAGCTGTTAACTCTAAACCATGTGTAAGGTAGTTTTTCTCATATGGTTTTAATTGTCTTAATGCACAGGCATCCACTTTTTCATTTTGCATCAAGACACATCCTAACCCACTCTTCGATGCATCACTATATAGTGAAATTACCTGTTTCACTTGGTAAAGTTAATATAGGTGTTGATACTAGCTGTTGTTTCAATTTATTGAAGCTTTCATCATAGGCAGGGTCCCACTCAAATTTTGATCTCTTCTAAGTTAACTTAGTAAGAGGTATGGCTATCCTTGAAAACCCTTCAATGAACTTCCTATAATAACATGTCAATCCTAAGAAACTTCTCACTTCGATAACATTGGTCGGTTTGGGCCATTCCATTATAGTGTCAACCTTCTTAGGGTCTACTGCTATGCTTTCTGCGGATATTACGTGTCCTAAGAAAGAGACACTTTTAAGCCAAAATTCACACTTAATAAATTTCACATAAAGCTCTTTTTCTCTGAAGGTCTGTAGTACTACTCTAAGGTGTTCCTCATGCTCCTATTCGCTTGGGGAATAAACTAAGATATCTTCAATGAAAATGACTGCAAACTTGTCTAAGTGTGGCTTGAATATCCTATTCATCAGATCCATGAAGGCAGCTGGAGCATTGGTTAAATCAAATGGCATGACTAAAAACTCATAATGCCTATATCTAGTTCTAAAGGTAGTTTTAGGAATATCCTCCGCCTTTATCTTGAGTTGATGGTACCCCGATCTCAAATCTATTTTGGAAAACACCTTAGCTCCTTTCAATTGGTTGAAGAGATTATCAATCCTTGGAAAAGGATATTTATTCTTGATGGTAATCTTATTAAGCTCTTTATAGTCAATGCATAACCTCAAACTTCCATCCTTTTTCTTCACAAATAACACCGAAGCCCCTTAAGGCGATACACTGGGCCTAATTTGTCTCTTATCAATCAATTCTTGTAGTTGAATCTTTAGTTCTCTTAACTTTACTAGAGCCATCCGATATGGTGCCTTTGAGATGGGTATTAATCCTAGTATTAAATTAATTTCAAACTCAATTTCCCTATCTAGGGGTGGACCAGGTAATTCCTCAAGAATACGTCATAAAATTCTTTTACTATAGGGATGTTCTGAATACTAATATCTTTTTTCCTTAAGTCCATAACAAATGCCAAGTGCACTTCACACCCCTTTTTAATTGCTCTTCAGGCTTAAGTAGTAGAGAGTAGGTGACTTGTTTCTTTTTGCTGATTCTTAGTGCCTCCTTAGTATGAGTAACTTTTCTTTCTAGGTGGGCAGAAATTTATGATTTTTCCTCTACAATCCACATGGGCAAAATTGCTGGCCAACCAATCCATTCCCAAAATTACATCGAACTCCATCATATGAATTTGTATCAAGTCAGCCTTAAGTTCCATATTATCAATTCCTATGGTACAATCCTTGTGCAATAGGTTTGTTACTATAATTTTATCTCTTGGAGTAGTTACTTTATAAAGCTTAATAAGTACCATAAGCTTATCATTTACGAACTTAGCAAATCTCTTAGCACGAAAGAATGTGTAGCTCCACAATCAAACAATGCATAAGCAGGCACTTTATTGATTTCGATCATACTTGTCACCACATATTCAATGTTACTTGCTTCTTCTTATGTCATAGCAATTAGCAAACACCCTTGCATTTCCTTTAGGATTCTAGTTTTGATTTGGATTTCCAGTAGCTTTAGGGTAAGGTAATGGGCATTCAAAAATTCAGTGACCCGTCTAGCCACATCAAAAAATATACCTATTCTTTCATCTACATTCTCATCTGTGTCTCCTATGGCAAAATTCACATTCCCTAGGTAAAGTTTGCAGTTGATTTGGTGTAGGTCTCTTCTTATTAGCTTGAGTAACTGGTATTTGCATGGAGGGTCCTCGACCAAAATTCAACTCATTTCTAAGCCTCTTTAATTTTTTCTCCTCATTCCTTCTCTTTATGTTAGCTTCAACTCGTATTGCAGCACCTAATAGTTCATTAAAGCTCCTGGCTTCAAATAAAAATAATGCTAATTGAATTATGCTTTTCAAGCCTTTTGTGCATTTATGGATCTTCAGTTGCGGATCAGTCATAATAGTAGGGGAATACTTTCCAAGCAAGTGAAATCTGGCTGAATACTCTACTATGAACATATCTAGCAGTTGCACCAAATTGTCGAATTCCATCATTTCTTAAGCTAAATGGCATTGGGAAAGAAGTGCATAAGGTAGGCCTCTCAAAAACATGCCCATGAAATAGGTCCCTCATTTAGCATAGTAGGCGATACACCTTCCCACCATTTTGCGGCTTCTCCTACAAGGAAAGGTTAATCTCTTAGTCTAACTTTTAAAAGAACTTCCATCAATTCAAAGTTGTCTTCTATCTCCTTAAGCCATCTTTATACTACCTCTGGGTCATGAGTCCTATCAAAAATAGGTGCGTGGTCTTTTCTTAGGGCCTTATAATGGAATTTGGTTCCCGTGTTAGTAAGTGGTTGCTGAGCTGCCGATATAAGATGTTGGTTTTGTGCTTGCATAACTTATGCTATAGCAGTAGTAATTGCTATTAAATCCTCTTGATGAATCCTAGTTTGAATAGCTGGAGGTAGGTCTTGTGTGTTGTTTGGTGGTTGGTCGTTTGGCTCTTGAGGCCAAGTCACGTAACGGGGGTTTTGGTTGGAACGTCTAGGTCTACCTTCCATTTCCTATAATGGAAAATGAGTAACATATTAAGCCAACAAACCTTTATAGTATGCTAGTTAAGTTAAACTGGCGATAGAGAAAGGAAAAAAATAAAATAAAATAAAATAAAATAAAATATTCATACATTTATTATTATCAAAAGAAACTAATGAATAATAATAATAATAATAATAATAATAATAATAATAATAATAATAATAATTCCTAGCAAAAATTAGGTCTGATAAAGTGAAATAATGATGATTCTTAGCAATCCTAATCTATAACCACTCCATTAAGGGGCTCTTCTCCTTCTATTTTCTCACCCAGGTTTTCTTCAGGTTCTTCTTCAATAAGATTTCTGATCTCTTTCCATAAATTATCAATCTTTTGCTCAAGTACGACCCTTATTTCCCATTGTCATCTCAATTTATGCTCAAATTCTCATCTAACTTCCTCGATTTCTCTCCTAAGTTGATGATATCCTTCTTCGAGTTCATTTGCATGCCTTTCTTCATGACGAACATGAGATTTGTACCTCGCATTTTTAATTTTTAGTTCCTCATTTCTACTTAAACTTGCATCGAGGTGCTTTTGGAGAGCATTATTAACTTCAGCCATTTCCTTATATTGCTCTAATATTTGGTTAACCGTTTTCAATTGGGGTTTAGGAAAATCTCTATGAGCAGATACTTGGGGTCTTTTGTGGGGTTTCATTTTCAACCTAAAACAATCCCAAAAAAAATCAAACAAAATAAAGTATTTAAAATTTATCAAATGATGCCTTTATTAGTTATACAAATTTGTAATAGAATTAAATAAGCAACTTTGAATCCCACGATCAAAATAAGAAGTAACATATAATAACTCCTAACCATCTTAGAAAAATTGATTACAGCTAACATTGATAATCTCCACCATTACTCAGGTAGTCCAATGAGCTAGATATACTAATCAAACAAAAAGGTTGGTGAAAAAAAATAATACTAATGACAATCAATTTCTAACTCTAAATCATCTCTATTCACGGAAGAATGCATTGACCTTTCTTCAAACTAAACCTTATTAAGTGAATCTTGTGTAGCCCAATTGGTTAGGTGTTTGTCTCCATTCTGCCCAAGCTTAGGTTCGAGTCCAGCAGAGCACAACTATATATATTCTTATATTTTTTTTCTTTTTTTTTTTTGACAATGGGTCAATTTTGCATGGAGGCAATTAGCTTTTAGTTGTGACTCACAAAATTTTGGGTATTCCATCAACTTCCTAATTATCCACACAAATGATCTTTTAGCCTAAACACCCCAAACTAATTATCTGTCATATTCTGGAAAAATCAATAATGCTAAAATAAACCAATAGCCTCAAACTATTTATTTACTTATATATATAACTAGTGTATATATATGTGTATTTTACCACACCAAAAATAGAGAAATCATGATATCTCCAAAAACTTTTGACACTATTTTTGTATTAATATAATCCGTTAGTGTGAAAATTTTCAAAGTCATCCAAATTATCATCAACTATGCATAGTTTCCTTCAATACTGCAACAATCACTAGATCTTAGACAGTCCTTATAGATTTGGGAGATTAATAAATAATTAAACTTATGTAATAATTAATGAATTGGTATATATTAAAGAGTATTACATGGGGTGACAGACATAATGATTTGGAGCACTATAGACATGATAAATCTTTAAGGATGATTATGTATGCTTTGCTATATATATCTATATATATGCAGAGAGACATAAATATATATTTATATATATACATAACTTATCTAGTAAATATTTGGGAAAAGCAAGGAAAATTCCCGAAAAGGGAATATTAATTGTTTGACAAAAGACTAGAAGAAATGTTGTGAGATTCCTCCCACACTATATTTATGAGGTTTGGCATACCCTATAATCCATTCCAGCATATGCATATATATATATATATATATATATATATTTCTCCAGAGTTATATACATCCAAGAATTTCAAATTGCGTAACTTAGATTTTTGTTTTCCTCCTAAATTCGGACACTGGTGATTCTAGAAACCCAAAAATATCATATGCCTAATTCATATCTAGAATCATAACCTATGGATCTGATACCACTTTTGTCATGCCCCAATTTTGGGACATAAATGGCATTGCCTCTAAACCCAAAGACTCAAAGACACTAAGCCTCATATCTAATAGAGTTTTGCTAAATTCCCACAAATTTCATTCGACAAATTCCTAAAATAAATCGTATCAATGAAAGAGAATTCAAAACACTTGTCTTAACAATCAACTAGAGTAACCGAGATCTCAAAAAAAAAAAACTTGCCTAAACAACTAACTAAGAATCTTAAACATCAAAGAACCTATTTTATTTATGCCAATCTCTCATCACCATCCCCAAAACTGATCATCTTCCTAGTCCTGAACTAAATTTTTTGCAAGAAAATGGATTAATAACACATGAGCGACACTTTGCCCAGTAATTAAATCTCCTTTTCTTTTTCTATCAGATTTGAGCAAGTACAAATATCATGAAAAATTCATTGTAAACAAAAAACTTTATTCACTTTCCAAAAACTTAACAATTAATGTAACAACATTCAAGAATCATGTTTTCAGAGTCAATCACATATCTTTCCGAATGATTCATAACAAATGGTTATGTAACTTATCAAAAACTTTCAATTCATTAATTAATCATGCTCATAAACTTTTGGGATTCTAATTGGTTATCTTGGCCAAGATCATAACTACAACGCCATTAAGAATAGTTTCAAACTACAATGCCATTAAGAGTGGCTTCAGAAATCTTTTGCTACTATAACCCCGTAGCATAGTTACAGAACTCATTCTTACCGACAGTTTCTTGATTATTCATAGTATAGATTCTTTTTTTATTATTTATTTTGACAAAAAGTACTATATCTTGTGCAAGTATTCAAAAAGATTTTTATTTTACATGCTCAAATCCTAAAAAAAATAAGTTTTATGCATGCAGAAAAGTCTTATAAACAGTTGATTATTTTCATATAGAAAATTCTACAATGAATACCGTTAGATCTAAAAGTACAATAAAAAGAACATTCCATTTGTTTTTGATGCATAAATCATTTGTGCAGAAAATATTTTGATAGAAAAAGATTAGAGATTTACTTACTCGGGAAGACTAAAACTCAAGATTTCTCTTAGGCCTGATCTACCACTTAGGCATCCTCGACCAATTCTACGAAATAAAGAAAAAAAATGTTAATACCTAAGAATGAAATTTCCTACTAATGTTCAAAAAACTAGTAGTTTCTCTTCTCTGCATATAACTTCTCAAATTCCTACTGTATGGGTATTTATGTTACCAAGCTAGGTAATTGGAATAACCAAAACTTTATCCTTATTTTGATTAGTCTCAATCCTAGATGATGATAACTCATCATATATTTTATTATGGGAAGATAATATACAAGCTCAGTCAACTAAAACTCTATCCTAGTTTTGATAGTGATTAGGTGGATAAGCTAATGACTAAATATTTATTCCAAAAGGAATCTTAATTCCAACAAATTTTTTTTTATCCCAAGTCAATTTGGTTACAGAAAATTATTTTAAATAATATTATGTATGTAGATATTTATATTAACTATCGGGTATTACAAATTGTACTTGCTTGTTTATTTGAGATCTATAATTGATTGTGCAGTTGATCGTAATTGATTGCCTAATTTGTATACCCTTGTAAGGGTTAGTACCTGTATCACTTTGTTAAGTTGTTCTTGTTTATTTTGGCACCCAAAACTTTTGTATGTCTTGATCGATACTTGTTATTGTTTTGTATTTGTTTTCATCACAAATTATTATCAAATGCCTTGCCAACACACTCGAATATTATATCTTGTTATCTAGCTAGTTGACTTGACTGTACCTACTTGTCATTCAGATATTGCCTTGTTGGCTAATTCAATTGCTTGATTCATACCTATTATACTTGTTGTACTTATTGTACTTGTGTAGATATAGTACTTGGGCCGAGTGCCAATCTTATGCGGAATGCTGGGATACATGGGCACATCTTGTAGTCCACCTGGGTATCTATGATACGTTAGAAATTTTTCCTTGGGCATCGTAATGCACCATACAATCTGTATGGGCACACCAATTGTATGCCAAGCTATCATGCTTGGAAGTATTTGTTTGATTGGTATAAGGTGAATTGATATGTATGTCTTACTTGTTCTGTTAGAATGCATATGCTATAAAGGATTGCCCATTGTACTCGTTCTAGCTTGATTGTAAACTTATCTCTGAGCAATAAGGTAGGAGAGCTTTCTATTTACTACTATAGTTCTTGCTTGAATCGTAATTGTACCTGTATTACTTGATAAGTTTTAAATCTGTTAAGATGTTTTCTTTCCTTGATAGATCCCTATTGCTGCGTCATATATTATCCCTCACTAAGTCCATTGAACTTACCCCAGTTTGCATTAATTTTGCAGATAGGATTGAGTAGGATTGAAAGTTCTGATCTAGCATAAAGAGATGCATCATTTGTAATAGACTAAGAGTGCTTATATATATAGGCCATTAGAATGTTACATATGAATTTAGAGATGTTGTGATATGTCAGATATGTTAAGGACACCTTGCGATGGTGTATATATTTTGCTGTTCATTTAAGAAGGGACCCTTAACATGATTATTAATGCTTTGTAAGTAATGATTGAGATGAAAATTTTCGCTGCTTATGGCCTAATAGTATTTGAAAGAAACTTTTTAGGGCTATTGCTGGTATTACAGGTCCCAACTTAAGATTGAATTGTTTTGGTATCTTAGCTCAAGGTTACTCTGAGTGGGGTGTCACAATCTTAATCAATAATAAAGGTGAGAATCTAAAGCTTGAAATGATATACCTTTTGAAAGCATTTGAATCATCTATAAAGTTTAGCATCTACATCCTTCGAATCTACATAAGTACAACAAACAATATAAAAAAGTAATCATTATCATATACAAGTTGTAGTAATATAAAACAATAGAGACTAATGTTTAACGACACTTAAGAAATTGTAATCCTATCAATACACACCACACAAGCTTTTGGCAAAGCAATGTTATCTCCAGCAGTTTGTCCAATAGTCTTATATTATCCATATGATCTAACTAGTTGTTTGTTAGACTTTATAGAAACTTGCACGTATATTTCCCCATAATTGTCTCCCAATTCTTGTTCTCCCACTTCATTAGCTACATCAGTGCTATATAATAATCCAATAGCTATAGTTTCAGTCAGCTTAATTATATTCTTCAAACACACTATATCACCACCTTGAAAAATAAAAAGCAAAAGAAAAAACCAAATAGAGCAATTACTAGACTAAGAGTAACTAGTAAGTAAGAGCAAAATACTATGACATATAAAGTATAAAATATAACCACAAGTGTAAATTTAAATTAATTAGCAGAGAAAATGTTTAAAGAAAAAGTTTAAACCATTGCATATTTAGAATACAAGAACCTTAATATTCTTGTCATAATGAAAAATAAAAATCAAAGATAAACATTCTTATCAATTCAATATCAAATTGCATATGTATAGTTTCACCTAAATGTTGTTAATAGGACTACCAAAGTATTAGAAAATGATGAGGACCAATCATTGCACCTTGCGACTTGCAAAATTGGAGACAAAACATTAGGGGCCTACAAAAAATTTGAACATTATTATCAAGAAATTAAAACTAGTAAAACACATAAATGACCCTTAACTATAAGAAAATATTACAACCTGTGTTGAATCATTAGTGGAATTATTCTGACTTGGCACTTCAATAGATTGAGATTTTAATTGATCGAGTTCATCCCTTAGCTTTTAGTTTTGCTCTTGTAATTAAAAATCTAATAACTATATTTTGATTTGCTCCACGACAAGAGATATCATTATAGCTTATTGAGGGACAAACTCAAGCACCATACATTCGAACTCGCCCACTTTTTCGTTACCCATTACTTGTGCATATGAGTCATTCCTAGATGTATCTCCATTTTACCCATTGGAATCTTCTTGTTCCTTCTCATTCATTTTGACCTACAATCAAATTCCAAACATGATTAGATATCAATTATTCATGAACTTATATCATATATTTAAAAGTATCATTACGAAAATACAATTGCATTTTCATAGGCTCACTTTGGATGTTATCTTTCTTTGTGAAACAAAATAGAAATAATTTTGCACGAGTAGGAGCATGCCCAATTCAATCTTTCTATAATAAATCATATATAGCATGGAATTAAAGTTGCATATCTAGAAAATATTCAAGAAAAATAAAAAGTAATCTAAAGAGATAGAGGGAAAGGAGTTAACCTCCTCTCTTCAAACTCTAGCAAAAATTTTTGTACCCATAGTATGATTGAGGACACAAAGTGCACGACTTATTTGATTTCTCCTACTTACGTTTTGTGCATGACCAGTAGACCAATACTTGACTAGGTATTCAAAGTGCTTGTCATACACCCTAGGATCTTTGAACTTCATTTGCTCCTCAAAAGTCAAATCCTTCATATAATACTTTTTCTCCAACTAGTTCCTCCAGTCTCTTAACTTTTTACCAAATTTTTGCGTCATCCAAGTTTTACAGGAATCATGAAGATCAAACTTCGTCTACCACACATATTGAATTAACATATATAATTAAAAGACCAATAATTTGGTGAAAAAATAGTGTATAAATTTATAAATGAATTAATATATAAAGGTTTAAAAATAATAAAGTATATCACATATAGGATTTTCCACCTTTTTCTCCTTATAATCTTGAGAAACTTTAGTCCAATTTAAATAAATGAGTGATGCATTTTTTCTATCTCTTATCAAAGTCCCAACAAAATTGGACAATTTTGTTGCATTTTTATCGTCTGATTGTCCAAATTTGTTGGAACTAACTCTTAGTAGTTTTTCTCTTTCACATCTACCCCACATACTACGACATTAAGAAAAAGCTTTAAATTTTTTTCTAACTCCTCCTACTTCTGAAAAAATTTAGTGTCAAAATACATGATATTTATAAAGGATGGCGGTATTATATTATGATTGTTTACAGAAAGATTCCACATGAACAAACTTCTTACTCCCCAAGAAGAGACTAGAGGGGAGAAAGTAATGCAAGAAAATAATATATTGTTGCTGTCTAAAATTTCAAACAAAGCAAAAAGATATTATAATCTATCCTAATAGTTATTCTTAAGAGTTGGATTATATTGTTTTCTAAAGAACTAATGTTGAAGCTATAACATTGAAACAGTAGTAGTAGTCGTCATCGTAGTAATAGTAATAGTAGTAGTAGTATATTATTCTCATTGAAATTGACAGTAGTTTTACTTGAAATTAACAAGTAGTAGTAGTATAACATTGAAATTAACAATAATTATACAAAAAAGAAAGTTTAATGGTAGTTAATTAGTACAACTTGCCTAATGATCCATTCTTTACGTGTTATCAAAAGCTATAATTTGAGAGATTATAAAGCAAATTTCAAATTATTATATTCTCCTAATGATCCATTCTTTATTGTTAGATTTGATTAATGTATACACGCACCCACATTCAAACCCCTACCATTGTAACACTACACATGATTTTAGAATGTCCACTACAAAATTTGAACCCTCAAACATAACTTGTTCAAAGTGTTTATAGTATCATATATAAAACAAACCATTTTGTTAACTAATTTGTTTCTTTCAACAAAGAATGCACAATTAATATCCATAAAATAATTATTTCACTGTCAATCCTTTCCATCAAAATATCCACTACAAGATGATTTCCTGCTCATAATTACAAATAAAAAAATTCACTATTTATAAAATGAAAAAGTTCAATATTAAAAGTAATCTAAAACATAAAGTACAAGTACATGTATTCATAACATGAACAACTTCCATTTCTATTTTTTATTTAGATCTTGCATTGTCATTCAAATGAAATTCCACATAGGGATCCATTTAAATATATAAAATATGAATAATACAAAGAAATTAACATATATAATCAAATAGTATATTACATATGTCATGATATTATATCATCAAAATTCAGTAAACTTTGACTCTTTCACCTTTTTGCAGTTTGACAAAGTAAGATTCTTATCAAATTTAATGGAGAATTGTTCATCAAAATAATTTAAGAATTGTGCCTTTTATAAGTAGGAACATTTATGTAAATATATTTAGTTTTCAACTTTAAGGAAATAAAAGAATTAGGAGGCTAGACAATAATGAAATTCAATCATTCAACATCACAAATTAGGAGGCTGGATGTAAGTTTTTTACTTCGAAATTTTGTTGAAATCAACTGTAGTTGAAGCTTGTTGAAGTAGGTTGGATGAAAAAATAAATTAAAAAACAAAAAACCAATAACATAACTATGAAGCCCATACCTTCAGGAAATAGTTGATGCACTATAAGTTTGAGGATGAAACAAAAGCATAATTATTTTAAAGCCCTAGATATGCTTTCCCTCCAATTTTTTTATCACCCTCTAATAATTTGAATGATCTTCTTCTAATATTTTTCAATGTTTGGAGAATTTTTCATATTACCATGCTTGATGATTAAGTTTTAAGGAAAGAGAAATCTAATACTTAATAATTGATTCGTACCAATATGCTTTAGAAAGCATCAAATGGAATGTTGGCATGTAATTTGCACTGTTGCACAAAATTAAAGATCAGATTGTTTAGATTTTCTAATTATAAACATGATTAACAAAAGAAAAAAAAAGGAAAAGGAAATGGAAATGGAAGACTTCAAGTTGATGTTATGTTTGCTCATGAAGAGAGTGGAAGCATTAAAGGATCATGACTTGCTTTGCTTGATTGCTAAAATAAAAGGATAATTGTCACCCATAAAGTAGTTATGGTGCAACCCAATCATTATCTCTTCTATGTTTGCTTCGTGATATCCATTCACACTTAAACAAGATAACTCTCTTGCCAAACAAATAATCCAACTCAAGAATTTCAGTCAATGCTCCAAAATATATAATATCACCAGTTATACGATTATTATCTCTCTTGCTAGAAAAACTTGAGTTTTTGCACTGACAATAATTCCAATATTCTGAGTCTTCCTTCTAGCTTCAATCTCCTTTGGTGTGAAATCTAAATCCATTCGCAGTAAACCTTTTGTAGCACGTGATAACATTTGATAACCTTGAGAGAAAATTTTTAGCTCTTCAAAGAATTGATTATCTTGCAAACATTGCATGTTAACCTGATTTTAGTCATAACAGATGCATGTTTTTCAATATTCTATATATATATAAATCATATCAATGAGTTAGGTTTGAGAAATATACATGATTCTTAAACCATGCTAGAAACTATTCATTGTGGATGATGTCTCAATCCAAATCACTTAAATTGGTATATTGATCATAAATAAGCTTCAAATGTTCTCTAAAAATAAAGTATGTTAATACCAATATTCTAGAAACTACAAAATACATAACAAATGCAAATCATTCTGCTTAATCTTTGTAAGGCTCAATTGCTTGGCAATTCGATAGAACATATCTATGTGCTTTAATCCTTATAGTTTCTTCCAAAGTTTTTATTTGTCCTTTTCCTAGTGGTCGGCCAGGCATCGAAAAAATTGGTAGGACATTTTCTATAACACCATCATCATCGTTGTTGCGAGATACTCAATTTAGCCTTGTCTCTACGTCCTCCATGTAAGGGAGCAAAATGTTAGACATTCATCCACCAAATATACTTCAGCAATGCAACCTTTTGGATGACTCCTAATCTTTATATATGACTTTAATTTGATAAGATACCTATTTTTATGTAGTTTGAAGAAGCAAAAATATCAATAAGAGCGCTATTAAATAAATTAATCATCTTACCACTTTAATTCAACATGATAGACTTACAACATACCTTTCAATTAGACACAAATTCTAATATTGTACAGGACCTACAAGCTTTGCCTCTCGTGGCAAATAAACTAATAGATGTACAACAATATTAGAAAATGCTGAAGGAAATATTTGCTCTAATTTACATAGAATGATGGAAATCTCATGTTCTAAACATACAAAATCATGTGGCTTCTTTACATTGGAATAAATCTCCTTGAAGAAATTGGTCAGCTCAATCAAACAAGAGTAGACACAGGGGCTCAAAATACCTCTCACAGCTAGAGAAAGTAGTTGTTGCATTAAGATATAACAATCATGGCTTTTTTGACCATATATTTTCTTATCTTTAATGTTGACACACCTAGATATATTTGCAGCATAACCATCAAGTACTTTGATACTTTTAAAAAACTTGCAAAAGATTGTTTTCTCTTCCCTCTTCAATGAGAAGCGTGCAGAAGGCAACACTATTTTGCTATTTAAGCCTTTTCTTGGATGAAGTTCAAGCTTCAAACCTATGCAATCTAAGTCCAAACACGCATTTAACCCATCCTTCCCTTCCAAATTCAACAATGTTCCAATTATGCTTTCACGTACAATCTTCTCAATATGCATAATGTCAAGATTATGACGAACTAGTTTTTCCTTCCAATATGGCAACTGAAAAAATATGCTTCTTTTCTTCCATTTGTACGGCAATCTTGGATTGACACTAGTTTTACCAAATTCAACCTAAAAGCATTTTAGCATTTCCAATATCATAGAGCCATCTAAGGGTATTGGTGTTGATCCTCTCTCTTTTCACCATTAATTGAATTCTTCTCATTTCAAAAAGCATGTCTTTTGTCAAAAAATCATCAGTGGCCCATAATAAAATTTTCATTCATGTTTAAGCTATTCAGAACATGTTACTTTATGACAATATATACATCCATATTTTCCCTTTGTACTCCACCTAGAAATGTATGCAAGTGTAGAAAGATCACTAATTGTCCAAAGTAATGCTGCAAGCATCTGAAAATTAGTTTTTGCCTAAATATCAAATGTCTGAACCCCACAGTCCCGCAATGTTTTCAATTCTTCTATCAAAGGTTGTAAGTACACGTCAATATTATTACTTGGTGATCCAAGTCCAAGTATAATCATAGACAAAATTAAGTTATTAGGATCCATGCACATTTTAAGTGCAAATTTCTTTGTCTGCAAAATAAAATTACAAGACAAAAAAATTCATACAAATAAAATAAAATTAAAATCTATCAATAGTAGATCTAATACCTAATCTAATTTTCTAATTCTTCCCTTCCAAACATAATCTTGAGATTGATGAGCTCTGCAATGAATGCCTTAAACACACCATAGGTCTCCTTAAATTTGATTTGAAATAACACCAATTCGAGGGTTTCACACCTTAATCTCGAACACTATTTAAAAAACCAGATCGGACCAGCAGGTGAACCGGTTCGATTTTCTCAAAAAATCAAAAAAATAAAAAAAGATCATATTTTGTAAAAACTGTTCAAACTGGCCGGTCAAACCATTGAACCGAACTGATTTTTTTATGTAATTTTTAATAAAATTATTTTTTTTAATTTTTTTTTGTCTAAATACAAAGTTTGAAGGTTAAGGTACACTTCACAAGCTATTTAGAAGTAAAAAATAAGCCTCAATTTAGAGTTTAGAGTTTAGAATTAATTTATACACTGTCAATTTTAAACTTTAAACTTGATATATTTAAATTATTGCAATCATTTATAATATAAATAGTGAAATTTGGATTGTAATATTGGACAATATCCTTTAAGCACTTTATATTTTATATTTTGGTATTTTATTAATTTTTAAGTAATATATATAATATAAATATATATATTTTATAATTATAACATCATGGTTCAATTACGGTCCAATCGACGGTTGAACCAGTGAACCGTAAACTGGTAAATTTTTCGATTCAATGAATGGTCCAATCTTTTGAACATTGATTTTGAATCAAACACCAAAATATGATGAGCTCCATGAAGAATGCTTGGACGCCGTGGATCTCCTTGAATTTGCTAGAGAGAATTGCTAGACTCCTTCAAAGTTTCTCTTACTTGCTAGGATTTGTATTTGTGTAGAATGAGCTTTGGTCACTTTCTTTATAGAGATGTTTGAGGGAAAACTTCTAAATTGACTTGAACTTTTTTAATAGTTATCTCTTTGATAAAATAATATCAAATATCAAGATATAATATTTGATATCATTAGATACATAAAATAAATATTAGAGTATTAATTAAATTAACTATTTATCTTTTGAAATTAAATTTAATAAATTTCAAGACAAGTAGAAAATTTTGAATTAGTAACTAGCGTATTATTTTATACGTGTCACTATCCTATTGTGCAAAATTAATATGTCTACAAATGGCCCCACTTCAAAGCTTAGTGAAAGATGTGCTAATCATCCACGAAAGAGACAAAACTTAAAAGTATTTGAGAATTTTTTCTGTTCTCTCCATTTTTTCAAATATGTCTACGACAAGAAATCCTCCAAGCGTTCCTTGAGCTATAGGTCCCTTCTACAAACATGTTGCACACTACCATCAAGAACTATATTTCTTTATGGAATCTTCATAGACTTCGTAGATTGCCAATACTTGGAGATTTAGAGACTTGAACTTTGACTTGAAGATTTGGAGACTTGAAAATTTTAGATAATTTATGCTCATATTTAGAAGTATTATTGATAGTTTAGGCTCTTATCAAGGAGAGTTTGTAATTTGAAGATGAAAATTAATTGCCCCCAACATCATCATCATAATCATCTGCATCACTTGAGTCTTTTTCTTCGTCAAAATTCATGCTCATTTCAATATTATGTGTACGAGTTGCCAAATCTTCAAAATTTGTTGGTTTGATTCCTTGAAAAATGTAGCAAAGACTCCAATGCTTTTCTTGAATACATATCTCAATGGTTAAAGCCTCTGACAATTGATCTTTGCAATTAAAACTCAAATTCTCTAGCAATTGATGTAGTTAATGATAGTTTCTTCCTTTCACTAGTGAGAGTTGGCGAGTTCAATCATGCTTATTGTCCTTCGAGTGTTGTAGAAATAACTGAGGAACTTTGGTTCCAGTTGCCTCCAACTATTGATAGAGCCTCCCTCCAAGTCAGTATACCAATCAAAAGTATCATCCTTTATTAATTGAACAAATTGCTTAACTAAATGATATCCATATATCCCAACAGTATTGCAAATCTCAATAAAATGAGACACATGCTGTTTTGGGTTGTCCTTGCCACCAAATTGTTGAAACTTTGGGGGCTGGTAACCAATTAGCATCTTCAAGTTGTCAATTCTTTGAGTATATGACTTGGAGTAAGTCATAGACAACTTAGAACTTTCATCAAGCTTGTTTTTGATAGTCCCCATGATAAACTCCTTCAATAGGTCAATGGGAATTAGTTCATTATCAGAAACTTGTAGTTCTTTATTTGCAATCTTTTCATTTTCGGCTGATTGTTTCTTTGTGGATACTTCATCTTCGTCCTAAGCCTCAATTTGTTTCTCCACAATGTAGTTGGCATCAAGATTGCCCACTTTGGTCATCAATTTAGAGATTTGAAATTCTCGCTCTTGGACATGCTTCATGAGTCCTTCAATAGCCTTTGTCAAACTTGCAATTTGTTCCTCCAAGATTATAGAACTTGTCACCCCCACCATCACCATGCTCGAGGAATTTGATGTTGAGTGGAGAATGAATGATGTTGATTCTCTCTGAGTCTCTGTTAAATTGAATATTTGTCATTTAATTTGTATAATTTCCCTTTACATTTAATTGTAAAAATGCTTAATTATTGATTTTAACTTTGATTTTATATTTTATGAAGCAAATTGAATATTCGAGCTAAATGCAGCTGAAAATCGAGTATTTGATATGCTTAGAGCAAAAATGGCATTCTCTAGGAGACAAGAAATAGAAAAAGAAAATGATTTGAGCATGGACCCGTCTTGCTTCCCAAGACTCTATGCAAACTCAATTAAGAAGCATTCAACCCCTCTTGGCAATTTATATTTTTGGAATTTTATAATTTATGTTTCTTAATTAGGAGAATTTAGGTCTCCTTATTCTGGTAGGATTCTTAACTAGTTTCCAGTTATATTAGGAATACTAGGCTATATATATATATATGGAACCAAGGATCTTTCATCCTTGATGTTTCATTCAGCATATTTTAATTTTCTGTATTTTTCTCTGTAACATGAGTTGCTAAACTTTCATTCTAGACTACGGGATTATCAAAATTTGGGTTCTTTAGTATTTGTGAGATCAAATTATTTAGTTTGTATCTCTTATTTGTTGAGTATTTCTTCTATTTTCATTACAAATATTTAGGTTTATTAAATTTAGAGTTCAAATTTGATAGCTTAGAATATTTGTTCTATCAATTAGAACTTCAAATCCATAATTGTTTAATTGCTCTAATGCTTGTGTTGAATAACATAGTTATGTGTAGAAAGTTGCATAATTTATGTTATGGAGATAAATAATCTAGTCTAAATAAATTCTGCTTGTGTGTGTTCATTGGCTAAGACTAGGCCTCTCTAGTTTATATTGCTTTGGGTAAATTAAATCCTAAGAATGTTTCTTTATGGTTGTTTACTGAAAAGGAAAACAACTAACGAGCTTCTTTTAGTTATCAAAATAGTAAAGAGAGATTGGTTATTAGGACGTTCTGAGTAACTATAACCAATTTATTCAAGGCTAAAGAATTTATCTTTACATCAATGATCAAATCTATGAACCACACTGAGATTTTGACCTTATGCTAGATTTCATCTTTCTTGATTTCTTATTTTATTTATAATTTATTCTACTTTTGAAATTCTAAGGCTATGTTTGGTCACATTCTCCCAAAATAAAATTATTCTAGGAGAATGTAACCACATATATGCCTTTTTTTTCTCCCAAAATGGTTCTAAAGTGACCAGATTATCCTTGCAATTTAACTAGTAAATTACCAAAAATTTCATATTCTTTACATTACAATCATTACCATCACATATACATATATTTACATATCACAATATTTTATTACTATAACATAATAAAAATACTACTAAAATTCATTTACACTCTCAAAATTCAATAAAAAGATATTAATTTCATTGTTACAGTAGAATTTGTCTCCCCCCAAAACATAAACATACATACCAAATTTTCCCAAAATTATTTTCTTACTATTCCCAAATCATAAATAACATACATCACATTCTCCAATATAAATTTCACATTCCCCAACTCCTCTCCCAAAACTCAATCTCCCAAAATATATAATCGAAAACACATAATTTGTAAACAAACATTACCTAAGTTTTTCATTTAAAAAACTACCCCTAATTTTCTATTTTATTTAATAAATTTGAAAGAAATAAAATTTGTCAATCCCTATGGAATATGATCCTACTCACTGCTAATTACAAATCATATTTTAAGAATAGAAATTTATTTTTGTTGGATTCGACACCCAACAATCTCCAACATCTTCATTTATATGCGGCAACACCTTTTCCACAACAAGCTAAGGAGCCACCTCTAAAGATGATTACAACTTCTTGGACATGCTTTTTGTGATGACATCAACACTTCTTGTTCTAGCACTTGAGGAATTTGAAGTAGTCATTTTCAATCCAGTAGCCTTGGTGATAGCCATTTGACACTTCAATTTTGATGAAGAAAAGAGATAAGAGGTAGAGATAGTTCCACTAGGCGTGCTAGAAATTTGTAAATGCAAATTTCTTTGTCTACAAAATAAAATTACAAGATAAAAAATAGCGTACAAATAAGAATGAAATTAAAATCTATCAATTATGGATCTAATATTTAATCTAATTATCTAATTTTGTCCTTCCAAACATGATTTTAAATTTTGATGAGCTCTGAAATGAATGCCTTGAACACCATGAATCTCCTTGAATTTGATTTAAAATAATGCCAATTTGAAGGCTTTGTATCTTAATCACGAATTAAATACTAAAATATAATGAGCTCCACAAAAAATGCCTAGAACACCGTAGATCTCCTTGAATTTGTTAGAGAGAATCACTGGACTCCTTTAAAGTTTCTCTCACTTGCTAAGATTTGTGTTTGTGTATAATGAGCTTTGGTCACCCCTTTTATATAGATATTTGATGGAAAACTTCAAGATTGACTTGAACTTCTTTAAAATGATAATATCAAATATTAAGAGATAATATCATATATCAATAGATAATATCAAATATCTTTGATTTGATTGGTCTATAGACAATTCATTTTTAACACTTGTCAATATTTGATTTGAGTATAAAATAAATACTAAAGTATTAATTAAAATTAACTATTTATCTTTTGGAATTAAATTTAATAAATTTCAAGATAAATATAAAATTTTGAATTATAACTAGCATATTATTTTATACATATCACTCTCCAATTGGGCAAAATTAATATATCTACACAAGGAGACGAGTTATATACCATCAAAATAACAAGCCACATATTGTACGTAGCACTCACAATTCTGAAAAGGTTCATCCCGTTACACGGTAAACTGAGTATAACATTATGAGGATCTATTGAGAATATTGGATTCTTATGATCAAAGGTCATCCAGGCTGGAGAATCTGCAAGATGCCTAATATAACCATCTTTTATGTGCTCCTCATTATGCCATCTCAAAAATAAAGCAGTTTTAGAAGACATAAGTATTCTATGTAAACGAGGTATCAAGGGAAAATATCTCAAAACCTTGGCAAGAACCTTGGAATTTGCAATATGTGAAGAATCTACACTACTTGAATCATGTTCTAGCTTCATGTATCTGGATGTACGGTGGGTGTTGAATCCGACAAAAATAAATTTATATTTTGAAGATATGATTTATAATTAGTAGTGAGTATGGTTGTATTCCATAGGGACTGAAAAATTTTATTTCTTTTAACTTATTAAATAAAATAGAAAAGAATGGGGATTTTTACGGAAATGAAAATTTTAGAATTTTCAAAGTAAAATAAATCAAATAAGAAATCAATGAGAATGAAATCTAACCTAAGGTGAAATCTCAATTTGGTTTGCAGATTTGATCATTGATGTAGAGATAAGTTTCTCATTCTTAAATAGGTTGGTTATGGTTACTCAGAACGACCTAATAACCAATCTGTCATTACTATCTCGATAACTAAGAGAAACTCATTAGTTATTTTCCTTGCCAATAAACAACTCTAAAAAAATGCTCTTATGATTTAATTTATCAACAGTATTATAAACTAGAGAAACCCAACCCTAGTCAACAAACACACACACGCAGGGTTTATTTAGACTATATTATTTATCCACATAACATAATTATGCATATCCCTACACATAACTATGATATTTGCCATAAGCATTAGAAAAATTAAACAATTACGAATTTAATATTCTAATTAATAGAACAAATATTCTAAGCTATCAAATTTGGGCCCTAAATTCAACAAACCTAAATATTCGTAATGAAATAAAAGATAAACAAATGCTAAAGAAATAAGAAATACAAATCAAATCACTTAAATCTCACAAATATTGAAGAACAAAAACTTCAATAATCCCTTAGGGTAGAACAAGAGTTTAGCAACTCATATTTAAGAGAAAAATACAAGAAATTAAAATATGATAAATGAAAGATTAAAAAACCTTAATATGAAAGATTCCTAATTCGATATAAATAATCTATTATTCCTAATACAATTGAAAAACTAATAAGAGTCCTACCAAAAAAGGGAACTTAAATTCTCCTAATTAAAGAAATATAAATTGAAACATCTAAAAAGTGTGCAACTGTCAAAAGAAAGTTGGGTTAATTACATTAAACCTCACAACCTATATCCTTCGTTGCACATTGCCCCCTAACCATTGTCAATGTGCAAGTTTACCCCCTAAACTAATTAAAATATGCAATTTTACCTCCTGAACTAATTAAAATATTCGTTAACACTACATTTTACACTATTTCGGTGGAATCTAACAAGAATATTTCGTTGCCTTTAGCCTACGTGTCCTATGCTCATTGGTTACATTCTACCAGAACGGTGCAAATGTGGTGTTGGCAAACATTTTCATTAATTCAGGGAGTGAAATCGCACATCAACAATGATTGGGGGGCAATGTGCAATGAGGGCCATAGGTTGAGAGGTTTAATGCAATTATCCCAAAGAAGTTAAATTCTTCCTAATTAAATTTGCATAAAGTTGTGGAAAGCAAAACATGTCCACACTCAAATTATTTCCTTATTCCATTTCTTATTTTCTCATAAATGCAATTTTTGCCCCCAAGCATGTTAAATACTCAATTCTCAATTGCATTTAGCTCGAATCTTTAATATGCTTCACAAAATATAAAATAAAAATTTAAAATCCAACAATTAAGCATTTTTATTGTTAATCATAATGGAAAATTATATGAATTTAATGACAAAAGTACAACTCAAAAATGTGTGACATTTAGGACCCTCCGTCTTATTTTGGTACTCTTTTGACTTTTTGATATAATGCGCAATCATAAAAATAGAACCAAATTTAATGAAAATTCCAAATAATTGCTATAAATTCTAAAAATTTCAGCACTTATAAAAATTTTAATTTATTATTTGTACAATAAAGATATGAAAATTTCATACTAGGCTAAAATTAGAGTTTTTGATTTCAAAGTATATCAACTATCGAGATTATATTTCAATTTAAGCACATGGTTCCAAAATTTTATGTAGATTTAAAAACACTTATTCCATATTCTAGTGATTGTAATCAAAACATAATCAAACTTTAATAATCTCCAAAAAGAAAAAGTAAGCAAAAAAAAAGGTCCAATTAAGAACTAAGAGAAAAGCAAAGCATAGAAAAACAACTTCTGATGTTATAAATAGAAAATGGTGGACTTAGTCGTGAAATAGAGTTAGCCACTTAATTTGAATTGGCTTTGCATAGAGGTATAAACGGATATTAAACGGATCGGATACATTGATTTCATATTCGTATTCATTTAATTTTTTGAATATTCAAATACGAATACGAATTTGACGGATATTAAAAAATGATATCCGAATTCGTATCCGTCGGATATCTGTTGAATTTGGATATATTCGTACCCAATTATAATTATTTAGATTTATTCATATTTTATTAAAATTATCAGTATTCAAATTATTTTTTTATATCCATATTCGATAATAATTATTTAAATATCTATTTACAAATATCCAAATATGTAAATTTATGAACTTATAACAAAATATATTTTAATTAGTAGAAGAAACTATATAATTTCATTAAAAAGAAAACAATCAAACAAATAATATAATTTCTAATTAAGAATTAAATTTATAATTGATTATTAATACTTATTCATAATAATAATGGCATTTAAGTATTTTAATTATAAAGTCAACCAACAATAATTGTGTTGATTAACTTTATTCTTCATTTTTTTTCTCTATATTACAATAATTTTTTTAAATTTCTTCTTTTTTCTTCCCAATTCTTCAATTATAATTTATATATATACATATATAAATTATGAGATTTTTATTAAAAAATATATTATTTAATAAATATGCATTCGGATCAAATATTAAACGGATCGGATATGCATTTACCATATTCGTATCCATTTATAATCTAATATCTACTAATCGAATACAGATAATATTCACTTTAAACGGATGCGGATAAATTTTATATAAACGAATACAAATGCGAACAATAAACGAATTTTCGAATATCTATTTACACTCCTTACTTTGCATGCGAAGAGAAATGCGTGATCATGCTGTCAGTTTGGGACAAAATGGGTGGTAAGAGATGGCAATGCTGCTGATTTTTTATTTATTGCTTTTTCACTTTTCTCTTTTTAATTTATATTTTTTTTTTGTTTTACCATTATATTATAATCTAACTAAAATTTATCTAAATTATTAAAATTTCTTGAAGATTAAATGAAGAAAGAGAGTAAAACAAATAATTGGCTTTTAGAAATTTTAAGTGTTCAACTAGTGGCTGTGAGAAATATTGAATTTTCAATAAACAGAATTAGATATTTATTTATTTGTATGTGAAAATGTACTTTCTTAGTTGTTGAACAGTTTTTATTTCAAATTATTTTATAAAATAATACATTTAAAATTCAAAGAGACTAAAAATGAAGATGGAAGAAAAAATATAATTGAGATCTCTACGGAAAACAAAAGGTGAAAAGTTATAATGTGCAGGTGAAAAGAAAAAAATGACAAATATGTTTAATTTAGATATTTTTAAAAAGTATGATTTATTTGGTTAATACACTAATGACAATAAATATAATGTGGAATTAGAGTCACAGATTTAGTCTATGCAGATTGAAATAATATATATATATATATATATATATATAACTTATATGTTGGCCATATCCACACCAATTCAATATAACTAAAAAGATCAAATGGATGGTTATAATTTTAAAACAGTGGAAGGAAGGTAGGCGGGCCTTGCTTAAACAATACATCAACATTAGTTATACGGTACTTTGTAAGTTTTCAATAATATTTTTTTAATTCATAATTATATATTTATTTATGTAATTATATTTCATTTATTTTTCAAAATTAATATTGTATCTATGAGTGGCGTTTATTAAAAAAATTAGTGACACTCGTTAAAAAATTAGTAGCACTCATTAAAAAAAATTAGTGGCATTTGTTAAAATAAGTAATTGGTGACACTGACCAAGTCCCTCTAAAATATATTTATTTTAGTATGTATAATTAAATATCACTATTTTATGCGTCACTTATTAATTAAATGCCATTAAACATTATTGTATAGTGATAGTTTTATAATTATCATTGTACAGTTTTTATGTCTCGCTGGATTATAAATGCCAATATTAAGTTAATGCCACTAATACTTTATGACATTCTTTTAGGTGACACTAAAAGTAAATATAAGTGGCACTCTTTCTCAAAAAAAATAGTGGCACTACCTATGTCTTTAAATTATATGTGTGTTGACATCTTCAATTAAGCGTCACAATTTTATTTGTCTTTTATTAATGAAACGCCACTAAATGTTGTATTATTGTGGTATTGTGTACAATTGACAATTATATTATTTTTTTATGACATTAAAATATAAAATGCCACTACCTAGATGTCAATAAATAACACATTTATTGTAGTGATCATATTAATGTATCACAGATAATAAAATATCATTAAGTTAGTACAATTAAATATTTTATGATATTTTTGTAAATGATACTATGTAAAATACGAGTAACATTTTCTTTAAAAAAATTAACGACACTAAATAAACGCCTTTGAAATATATTTGTGTTGGCATATTTAATAAAATATCACTATTTTATTTATCATTTATTAATCAAATATTACCATCACTATTTTTATTTATATATTATTTCATAATTAAATATCACTAAATATAAAATATTATATGACAATAGCTTTTTTCACCACAATCACCTTTATTATTTTTTCATATCATTACACAATAAAATATAATTAAGTTAGTGGTTCTAGATACTAATTTTGTCACAGTGTTTGTTTCACTTTTCTCTTCTTTTTGAGTTAACAACAAAAAATCATAAAAAATCATCCCATCCCTACTCGAATATTCCCTCTCTGGTCTCGGCATTTTTCTTTAACTTCTCATCTATAGTTTTATGATTAACACAAATGTGAGCGAATGGAAATGAACTCTAAATCTAGAACAATAATGTGGTACAGAATGTTCTCATATGATTTACTATATCTACATCAATATTAGGAAATTTTATAGGTAGAGTAATGAATCTTGTCATTTAATCTGACAATTGAAAAAATTATGAGAACTTGCGATAGTCCACAAGCATATAACAGAATATTAAATTTGGTTTGGCGATGATAATCAACTAGTTTGTCTTTGTTTCTCTATTATTTCTTTGCTAGCACTTCAAAATTGTTAATAGAAAATTTGTACTCTCATTGATTATTAATTGAAGGAAGTGCGATAATAGTTTATATTTGCTCGCCTTGCCCCGTGAAATACGCATAAATTGCTCCTCCCTGTTTAAATACCTACTTTTTTCAAATAGACACAGGAGATCGATTTGATATTAATGACTATGAGGCATCAAACACAATGTTTTCTACAAAATAAATAAGTAATTTAAAATACTTTTGTTTTGCAAAGCTTTAGAAGAAATATTAGTAATTTTCCATTGACCCGCGAGAATCATCTGGGCTTTTACATCTTAATGGCTTCAATGGATGCTGATAAAAAATACTAGTCCTGTGTCAAAAGTATTTTTCGATTAAAAAAAATTAAGAAAGAAATCATTTTCACGGCAATTTCGCGGAACATGATCATAGAATCTTCTACTTAGTCATAATTTAGGGTTTATGTACGAAAACCTATTTTATGGTATATTAATAATAAATATATTTTTCATAAAATGAATATCATGTTGGAAATCAATGCGCAGTAGGACGTACCAACATGCAAATAAATATGCAAATCAGATTATCAGAAATTAGAATAGATAATCACAATTGAGTCAGTACGTGCGTTTTTATCAACATGAGATTCAAATCAAGCATGCGATATAAGACTTAACAGGTGTCGTCACAATTAAACATACATCATGCGTGTTCAAATACATATATATATATATATATCAAATTCAAGGCAAATCAGAATTTTAGCAATTATTTAATCAGATATAAGTCCAGGAAAAGCCAAAATTCATACATCAACCGAGGCAACAGAACAATAAAACATGATGTTGGTTTTATTTAATGTAAATACCAAAATTTAAAAATAAACTTATCTTCAAGATTCTGTATCGTAACAGAATCAATCGGACAACCAAATCACAGAGAAATTCTGTTTGCCTTGAAGAAACGAGTGCCCCAACTCACCAGTGCAACGGGTACAGAGCAGCTCCTTCCAGGATGAGATGGTCTAGAACAATTAGGTGCACTTCGTCTCGTTCACCTTGAACAGTATTCAGTCGCCAAATAAGAATAAGATGGGTATATATATCTAAATTCTGAACATAGAATATTGTTTGAGAGGAGAAGGGAAGGATTCTTGAGAGAGAGGAAGAAAGTGGGCAGAAGTCGGATGTTTAGACGTGTTGAGAGACGAATGCTATGTATTTGAGGCAATCTTCAAATATAGTCGGGATTAGGGTTAGAGTCCGCCAGTTAATGGCCTCTAACACGTCACCCAATCAATAATATTCTGTCACATCAGCCACACACGTCCACCAGTTTTACGCCACATGTCCCACACACGTCACACGTCCATTAGTATGACGCCACGTGTCCCACGTCCTTCTGATAAATCCCACTTGATCTCTATCAATCCGATCAAATCTCATCATAATCTTCAAAGATTTGATTTAGTCTGATCGGATTAGACTAATCTAACGGGTCTTGATCGAGTCAGCCCTTATCCGATTGTCCAAGTTAAGTTCAAAATTCAGATTGAATTTGCCCCAAAAAAGATAAGACTGAGACAGAGACATTCACCTTAACGCCCGCGCTCGGACCTGGGCCGGGCGGAGGCGGCGACGCGTATGTGATCCACTCATATAAACCTCTTAAAGAACACTTTATCAAGCATTCTTACTTGAGTTCAATGTAAATTAGTCCACACTAGTTTATAAAACCAATATGGGACAAGTGAAGGGTTGGAATAAC